>VMDR010031253.1:0-12106 GCA_007922815.1 Macrotus californicus | reverse complement strand
CATATGATATGCATGTGTTCAGTTTTAATCATACTGCCAGATAGTTTTCTCACAGATGCACAGACTTATACTCTTTCCAGCAGAGAATGAAGGTTGTATTTGCTCCAGTATCTCACCAACACTACATATATTTGGTCCATTGTGGTGGTGTACATGGAATCTCATGGGGGTTTTAATTTTTATGTGCCCAATGAACAGTGAAATTAAACACCTTTTGACCTGACCACTTAGATATCCTCTTTAGAGAAATGCACGTTCCAATCATTTTCTGATTGAAAAACTGTTGTCTTTTTCCTATTGATTTGGAGGCATTTTTTATATGTGCTAGATATCAGTGCTTTGCCAGATGTGTTTATTTCAAATATCTTCTTCTACTCCATGACTTGCTTGTTTTTGTCTTGGGTAAAATTTTGCATGGCTTTGAATTTTCTAAAATTACAAGCCAGAAAAATACATGACATTTTGAGTTTCAAATGAAAAACCATTTTCTAGTATAAGTATACCCCAAAGACTCATAGTACATCTTTATTAATACTTATACGGACATCTTTATAGTAAAACTTAATCAGTGTTTACCTGAAATTCAAATTCCACTGGTTGTCCCATATTTTCATTTGTTAAATATGGCAACTCAACTCATACATATTTTATTGGTGGAGAAGGGGGCTCAAGTATTTTTAGAGATGGCAACCTAGGACTCTGTGGGAGGGAGGAAGCACTTGCTTAACCAATTAGAGCTTCTTGATCAGTTTTGGAGCCACACCCAACATATCTTGTACAATGAAGGATTTTGAAATTCTGCCTTTTGTGGTTTAACTTAAGCTAAACTCTTTCCAAATAGTTAATAGAGGACATATAGAATATTTTATAGGTGGTGTTGTATTCAATCTTGACTTTTTCTCTCTTTGATTCTGAACCATGCCTGTCAGTATTCCGTGGCCAGTATTAATAAAGGTCCAAAAGGAAAGTGATTTAATGTCTCAGCTTTTGCTTCTGTTTACTTTCCTCAGACTTCTTAACTACTTTCCTTGAAGTCAGGTTCTTTTTTTCTTCCCTTCAACTCACCACTTCATATTTACTGAGGGGTTGGGTAGCTTGGGCATAGAGTACAGGAAAAATAGCTGTTACTGTGGCTGGTGCAAAAAGAGAAGATATACTAGGAGGAAAATATAGGGAGAAATTGGAGGATTGATACTAGAAATAGAGCATAGAGCAGATTCTGAGGGAGGTAACATTGTCCAGAGCAAGGAGGCTAAAACAGGGGAACTTACAGAAGAGAAAGGAGTGAGGAGAAGAGTGTTAATTCAATAAATGTTATTTGAACAACATGTCCTCTGCCAAGACTTAAAAAAGTCAGATGTAGGAGAGGTTTGAAATGGGTTAAGGAAACAGAATTGTCTGTTATAAATGGAAGAGAATACTTCAGGTCACACATAGGAGAAGAGACTGTGGAATTTACGTAAAAGGAGAAAAAAAGACAGAATTCAGTGGAATGCAATATCACACATCAGAAGGACTCTGGGAAAGAAACTCAGAAAGCAGGGTCTGGTTTTGATTTTGACATAATTGATAAGATACAAGGAGGGAGCCCAAAAAACTATGGAATTATCTTCTGGAGGGTGGGCTCCTTGTAGTACAGGCTTCTCCTGCTAGATGAGTTTTCTAGGAACCCATCTGTATCAGTGTACCAGCTGGCATTGCTGTGAGAGTCTGTGTTCAGCTTCAGTGAAATTCTTTTGGAACATTCTTTTCAATGTGTTTGTCCATTTCATGATGGGTGATTTATTTGCCTGCACTGCGCTGAGTTTTCAGCAGTGGTTGACCAAAAATAGCATGACCCTTGTGCCTTGTTCTCCCTATTTACCTGATCTCACCCCAAGCAATGATTTTTTGTTTGTTTGCTTGTTTGTTTCCCCAGATGAGAAGAGGTCCTCAAAGGGAAAGGTTTGCCAGTGTGAAAGAGGTGAAAGAAAAAAGAGCATCAAGACTTCTGGCCAAGATGGAGGCATAGGTAGATACATTGTGTCTCTTTGCACAATCAAAAGGACAACAACAAATTTAAAAACAAAAAATAACCAGAACTTCCAGAAAATAGAGCTGTATGGAAATCCAACAACCAACTAGTTAAAGAAGAAACATTCATCCAGACCAGTAGGAAGGGTGGAGACAGGCAGCCAGGGTGGAGAGGACTCCCAGCAAGGTGGTGACTGGAGGACCAGGGCAGGCAAGGCGGCTGCTGGTGGAGTGGGTGATACCATATTTGCATGCAGATAAACTAGAAGGAACAACTGGGGAGTGAGATATAACTCACAACCCAGGGTTCCAGCTCAGGAAAATAAAACCTCAAAACCTCTGACTGAAAAAATCTGTGGGGGTTGTGGAAGTGGAGAAACTCCCAGCCTCACAGGAAATTTCATTGGAGAGACCCACAGGGTCCTAGAATGTACCCAAACCCACTCACCTGGGAATTATCAGAAGGGGCCAATTTGCTTCTGGGTAGCAGGGGAAGTGACTGAAATCTGGCCCTCACCTGAGCAAGAAGCATTGTTCCCTCTCGGATCCTCCCCCCCATACAGTGCCACAATGCAGCAATGTACCTAAGGCTCCACCCCTTTTATGTAACAGGCATGTTGAGATAAAAAAAATAACCCAAATTAAAAAAAAAACAGATCAAAGCTCCAAAAAAATACAACTAAGTGATGAAGAGATAGCCAACCTATCAGATGCACAGTTCCAAACACTGATAATCAAGATGCTCACAGAAATGGTTGAATATGGTCACAAAATAGAAGAAAAAGTGAAGGCTATGAAAAGTGAAATAAAGAAAAATATATGCAGAACCAATAGTGAAGGGAAGGAAACTGGGACTCAAATCAACAGTTTGGAGCAGAAAGAAGAAATAAATATTCAACTACAACAGAATGAAGAAAGAAGAATTCAAAAAAAATGAGGAGAGGCTTATGAACCTCTGGAACAACTTTGAACGTTCCAACATCTGAATCATAGGGGTGCCAGAAGGAGAAAAGGAAGAGCAACAAATTGAAAACTTATTAGAAAACATTATGAAGGAGAACTCCAATCTGGCAAAGGAAATAGACTTCCAGAAAGTTCAGGAAGCTCAGAGAGTCCCAAAGAAGTTGGACCCAAGGAAGCACACACCAAAGCACTTCATAATTATATTATCCAAGATTAAACATAAGAAGAGAGAATCTTAAAAGCAGAAAGAGAAAAGGAGAGTTACCTACAAAGGCATTTCCATAAGACAATCAGCTGATTTCTCAAAAGAAAACTTGCAAGCAAGAAGAGGCAGGAAAGAATTATTCAAAGCCATGAAAGGCGAGGACCTACATTCAAGATTACTCTATCCAGCCAAACTATCATTTAGAATGGAAGGGCAGATAAAGTTAAAGGAGTTCATCATCACCAAGCCCTTGCATGAAATGTTAAAGGGACTTATCTAAGAAAAAGAAGATAAAAAATACAAACAGTAAAATGACAACAAATTCCCAACTCTCAACAACCAAACCTAAACAACAAACAAACAAACAAAATGAACTAAACAAACAACTAGAACAGGAACAGGTTCACAGAAATAGAGATCAAATGGAGGGTTATCAGTGGGGAGGGAGGAGAATGGGGGAAAAGGTACAGAGAATAAGAAGCATAAATGGTAGGTACAAAATAGACATGGGGAGGTTAAGAATAGTATGGGAAATGGAGGAACCAAAGAATTTATATATATGACCCATGGACATGAACTAAGGTGGGAGAATGATAGTGGGAGGGGAAGTACAGGGTGAAGAGAAATAAAGGGGAGAAAAAAATGGGACAACTGTAATAGTGTAATCAATAAAATATATTTTTAAAAGAATGTAAAAAAGAACAAAAAAATCAGCATCAAAAACACTAAAAGGCATCAAAATTGAGTTCAAAAACTGCTTTGAACAGTGGAAAAAAGTCTTGATAAGTATATTGCACCAAATGGAGAGTACGTTGAATGTGACTGAAGTTTAAACATGTAAGAATAAATATACAGTATTTTATAAATAAATTCAGGTATTTTTGGGTCCCCCCCCTCATTCTGTGCAGTTTAGTATGTGTCCTCACTCCTCAGGGTGTGGTTCCTGGACTGACAGCATCTGGGAGCTTGTTAGGAATGCAGAACCTGGGCCTCTTCCCAGATGTGCTAAATCTGAATCTCTGGGGGTATGGTCCAGAAGTCTGTGTTTCAACAAATGTTGTAGGTGATTGTGTAGCTTTTTGATGTGTGAAAGGTGCTAGCCTCCCTCATTGTTTTTCAAACTTTACAGTGCATCAGAATCAGAGAGCTTAAAAATGTAGATTCTGATTCCACAGGTCTGATGAAGCTGGTACTACTGGTCAGTGGACGACATTTCAAGTAGCAAGGGTCTGGAATGATGTCTAAGTTCCCTTTAAACTAAGAAAATTAGGAGAAAAAGAATTTTAATTAAAGAGAAAAATAGATTAGTGGTAGACATAAATGTATTAGTATATATATCAATGTGGACATTTGTGTTTATGAGATTGTTTTTCATAACAATTGTCTTGTCCTAGAAAAGAGCAAAAGATAAAGAATACTTTGTGTGCCTACTCTATTAGAGGTTGTGTTTATGATTTTAAGATAAGGTTATTCTGGAAAAATCTACATAGGGAATGGCTTCCTGATTATCATTGCCCCCCATAACAGAATGTATATAGTAATCTTTCCCTAAATCATGAATTCTTGGAGTTTGTACTTGTGCAAGACCCACCCACCCTTAACTGTTTGTAAATAGACACACATTTTCTTAATGGTAACAAAACTGGACAGATACCAGAGCCAGTGTAGGCCAGAAATGTCTTGGTCCCAGTATAGTTTCCAGGCCTGAGGAATTCCAGCTTATACCACAGTTTAACAAGGCAAAACCCAAACTCTTAGAGTTCAGGCTACAGGAAGTTGCAGGAAGCTCCTGGCAGGCATCCCCCAGGCCTAAAAATTGACTTGGGAACTTAAGTGTACAAACTTCTTGGTCCAGAAAACTGTCATGGTAGGAGAAGACTGGCCTAACTTCCACTGATGTGGGAGAGGTACAGGGCAAAACAAAAGGATCAACTGGAAGTTGAACAAGAATATCTCTGTTCTAGGACTTTGTAATAGAGAAAGGGTATGAATAAAGAGGAAAAGGATAGATTAGTAGTTTATTTTGTTGATATCAACGATGATGATGATGATTATGATTATGATATATTTTGACCATTTTAAAGTGTCAGTCTCTTTTTCAAAGCTTCATGTACATTATTTAGTCTTTACAACAGCTTTGTGCATGATCTGGGCTCTCTTATTAAATCCATTTTATAAATGAGGAAACACAGGTCACAGACTGATTGGTTAAGTGATATTCACAAAATCATACCACAATGAAATGCTGGAAGCTTGTGCGTAAGTCAGAGAGTATAATTCAACCACCCCCCTGCTCAATTTATCTTGATGCCTATTAGATCAAATAGGAACTGGAGTTTGTGTAACTTACTGTGGTGTAGCATAAAGAGTGAAAATTTGAAATAGGAGTGTTTGCTCCTTACATTTCCACTGACTAGATGGATGTGGTAGATTGTATAAAGGCTCCAAGTCTTCTCTTTTCTGTAACTCATCCCTTGTAATGAAACTCTGTAGCAACTCCCAGCAAGAGGTAGCATCTATTTCTCTGCCCATGGCTTTGTGAATTTGGCCAAATAAAAGTGGTGAAAGTGAAGCCTGGGCCTCAAGGGGCTTTGCATGCTTTTGCACACTCTCTTGGAACACTGCTAACACCATGAGACCTACTCAAGTTTAATTTGCTGGAGGATGGGTGTCACATGGCCCAATCACCTCTGTTGCCCCAGCTTACAACCATCCAACCATCAGCTATAGACTGAGTCAGTTCTAGCCAGCAAACTTCCAAGTGATTCACCATGAAGGAGCACACCAAGATCAGCTGAGCTTGGCCCAGACCAGCCAGCCTGCCTAGATGACCCATATCCTAGTAAGTAGTAATTTAAGTTGCTGTTTTAGGGCACTACATGGGTTTGTTATGTACCAATAGGTAACTAATACATTACATAATTCAGGGGGAGCTATTTAAACCCTACAGAATTTTGACAGAACAACACAGGTGAAACCACACTCCAAACATTTCGTAAGTCCCTCATCCTTGTCTTGGTAAGGTGTGATATCCCATTCACCTTTGTCAAGATCTTGGAGCCCAGTTTCTTCTCCACCTTACAGATATGTGTTCAGTGGATTCAAGGACTAATTCTCAAGCCCATTATAAACTGAGACCCACCATGTGAACACGTGGGCAGCCCATCATGATGGGTCTTGTGTCCACCCCTCACCATGGCCTCTCATTCAGAGTGGGCCTTCCTTCTTCTCTTCCTGCCTTCTGGGTGATGCTCAGCAATCCACCAATGTCTACATGTGGTTTGCTTCTTTGAGTCTTTAATTAGTGGAGTCTTAAATCTTGATTACATGAAGGGTGGCCAATGAGTCTGACTTCCCAAAACAGATGCTCATTCATTAGATTCAAGAAGAGCAGAGAGGTTTTCATGGTAAACATCCAGAAAGATAGTGCATTTTTTTAAAACTCACTTACGCTTTGGTAGGCAGTAAGTGACTATTTGATGGAAGCTAGTTTACTTTCTATTGATGTATGAACTCTCTATGGCTATTAATAATGTTAATTTAAATTCTGGGTAGAAGACCATCTAATCTGTAAGCTATGATGTAAGTGATGTAGGTTCCTTTAGCTGCTGTGTGAAGAGATTATATTTTCTCTGTCTTCTAGAAAGGGGAAAAAAAAAGGATCCCAGTTTTGCTGGTAACTGCTCACTGAAGCTCTCTGAGTGTGCCACATGTGTGTGGTTTAGCTGGCGACCGTGGTGTCTGAATGTATGTGGTCATAGATTTGTTATAACCTCTTGTCTGCCAAGGCAAGACCACCAGTTCCATTTTAATTCTAAGTTAACCTCAGGCTGGAGCCAATCCATGCTGCTTGAACATAAACGCTGACACTCAATCCACTCATCCTCTTGGCCTCACAATTTGTTTTTCTTTTTCTTTTTCTTTTTTTCTCCTAAGGGAGTTTGAACATTTGTTAGCAATCCAAAACCAACACTTCGTATACAAGACATAGTGATTACATAATTCTTTATAGGTTCTTATACTTTCACTATATTGCAAACTTTGCGGTGGTTTCATAAAATGTTTCAAATTGAACAGCAATTTGCAAATGACATAGTTGGAGCTAGGACATCAAGTTTTACTGTGGTGATAATTTCGATTCTTTTGAGAAAAACAGAGTCACCACCTTAAGTGGAGGGCTCTCTTTTAAAAGAGTGACTTCAGACAGGCTCTGTTCACTGTGCCTTTTGAAACAGTAAAGATGGAAACTCGTGATATTTCCTGAACCTGTGTATTTCCACAGCCTGGCAGTGAATAATGAAGGTGACAAGATGACATTGTGCAGGGAAAATTGAATTACCTTTAATTTTTTTCTCCTAATTTTAATTTTTAATCCAAGGGAGAGAAGAAATGAGTTGTTAGACTAATTTTCAAAACTGGTAGTCAGTATTATGTTCAGGGCTATGACAGGATTTTCATCCTTAATTCTTAAGTCTAAATTTAAATCTAATTCTTAGACAATCTAAGCAACTGTAAGCTTGACAGAGTTGGAAAATTTTTCCTCTAATAATGTTTTGTAGCAAGTTTACATGGTGGTCTATGTCCATTGGTCCAATTATAAAAGTTAGTTGATTTAAATATATTTCTATATTTGGAGTTATACTTGTTCTCTGAGACAGCTGCCTTCTTTCCAGAAACCTCACTCAGTGACTTGTTTGCAGAAGTAAGCATTTAGACACTTTGTAAAATTGCCAAGGGTTCCTCTCTTAGTTACTAACCAAGTTTCACAAACATCGCATTATCATGAGTTAAAAATAGTTCCTATTGGTCTGATTGGATAAGAATGCCATAGTTAACTGCTAAAAACATGGGAGGGTTATGGGGACACTAAGAAGAGAGCTGGTGTTTCAGCCAATCGCATTCAAATTCCTGTTTGCAGAGAGCTAAATTCAAACCTTTCAGGACTCCTCTGAGATGCAAGGTGCTATTGATAAAGGGCAGACTGGAAAAAATACTGGCTTTGAATTCAACAGATGGTCTGACTAAGAGCTCCAACTTCATCAACACACCTCTAGGGCACCAGTAATTAGGCATATTAATCAATTCTATCCCAGCCTCAGTTTTCTCATCTGCAAAATGAGGATAGTAGATATTTCAACAGGACAATGCTGGGGATTATATTAGACACTCTATGCCCAGTAGTGGACATGACCTCTTTGCCTGATACCTGCTATCTTTCCTCCCTCCTGCCTTCTCATCCTCCATTACAGAATACAGTCTGAGCTTCCCAACATGGCATGCTAGGCCTTCTATTGTCTTCTCTTAGCCTACCTTTCCTGCTTGGTCTCTCCCCAGCCCCTCAATCCCACAGACATCTAGTTCTGGTCATGCTATACACCTCCACACTTCATGGCTCATGCCATTTCCTTTGCCAGAAATGCCTTTCCATATCCATTTACATGGCAGTCCCCAACCTTTCCTTTAAGACTCAGCTCAAACATCACATTCTGCCAGGAGCTTTTTCTCAACAGACCCATCTTTTCCTTGATGTCCTCTAGCTTTTCTTTATACTGTTACAGTGTCCTTAGTTTTTGCTTAGCACTCATCTACTGAGTATAAACATGATGCTACTTGTTACCATCATTCTTCTTACTGATTTATGTCTATAACTTTCTACTTCTTTGGCTCTGTGATTCCCAGGTCCATTTTAGGTTCTTTCTTTTAATCAGAATTTTTAAAAATGATCACATTTTGGTAGTCACATCCAAGTTGGGTTGACAAGATATATAACATAGAAATCTTTGAACTTTGCTGGTTAGAGGAAACTTAGAGTTTCAAACTTGTTTCTTCACCAAATAGGTGAGGAAAATAAAGCCAAAACAGATTGATAAGCTTTACAAAGTCATCATAACTTGGTAATACAGAGAAAAGAGATTCAGATGGTCTCCCTTCCAGCCCTGTGGCTTTCTAGGCAACAGTAGCATTGGTGAGCAATTGATTTTAAAAAATCAGCATTTACTTCCCTTCATTTACTAACAATTCTTGGAGTTTCCTTTGGGAGTCAAGTCATATTTTCTCAATTATCTGTCCTTCCAGTCCCCTGAGAGGAGCACTTGCCTAGGCCCAAGGGTGGACCTATGACTCCAGCTGGAGGAATTAGCATGTTTTATACCCTGGGCTACAGTGATGGTTTTTAACAGGCATGCGATTCTGCTTAGCTCAATGAGACTCCATTCCAGAATTTTTACTTGAACTATGAAGAAGACACTGGAGTTGTTAGGCATGAAGATGGTGTTAGTGTTGATCTGTTGGGACTCACCTTATGGAGCACTTAGTTAAAAGTGAGGCTAACACTGAGAGATGAAAGTCCAAGAAGGAGGGAAGTGGAAGAAGAAGTGAGAACAAAAGAGAATGAGAGAGACCATGGAATCCAGAATAAATGCAGTCATACATTGCTTAATAATGGTGACATTTTCTGAGAAATGCATTGGGTTTCATCATTGTGTAGACATCATAGAGCACACCTTCACAAACTTAGATGCAACAGCCTACTACACACCACACACTTAAGCCATATAGTATAGCTTATTGCTCCTAGATTGTAAGTCTGTACAACATGTTACTATAGCAGACATTTTAGGCAGTTGTCATAAAATAGTAAATATCTAAACATATCAAACATACAGACGGTACAAAAAAATATGCTATAAAAGATAAAAAATGGTACCCCTGTATAGGGAACTTACCATGAGTGGAATTCTTGACTGAGAAGTTGCTCTGGGTGAGTCAGTGAGTGAGTGGTGAGTTAATGTGAAGGCCTAGGACATTACTGTACACTATGGTAGACTTTACAAATACTGTCTGTTCCACAAGCCCTCCCTCTGCCCTTCCTACAGGATCAGAAATAGAAACTATCAGTGCTGTTTCATAAACAGGGATATGAGCTAGACTGACTGGATATATTAAGGGACAACTTGCTGGGTAAGGCAGAGATCACCATAACAGTAACTGTCAGAAGAGAGTGAAAGGCAGCCTGAGGATCAGTAGGAATAAGAAATCAAGAAGGACAGATAAAGGAACAGGGAATTGTCATCTGTCATCCCAATTGGTTTTGGCTAGAGCATTTGAGAAATGGTCAGATTAAGGAATTTTGTGGTATTCATAAAAAGAAAAGAGGGTGTTGAACATGAAGAGTTTGTAGAACAGAGGATTTGATATTTTGACTTTGGAAATTTGTTGTTGGTTCCATTGACTCTGTTTAGCACAAAGGGTTCTCTCTGGCATTGAACTGATGGAGGAAACAAAACTTATTTATGCTTTACAGCAGTACAATCTTGAAATATTTCTAAAATAAAGAGACAGCTTAGATCCATACTGTCATAGAAAGCTTTACTAAAGTGACAGTGCCATTTAATATTTGTTGAAATAGCTCCTGTGGACCTGTGTCTTTGCACAGGATTTTTGGTCCTCAAAATATTTACAGTGATATTCTCTGGAGACCATCAGGCTAGATCTGGGAGGGCTGTAGAGCCCTCTGAATATGCAGCACTGGGGCAACAGGCTCCTCTGTGCTAAAACACATCAGTGGCTGTCTCATTGGGATGTAAACTGTGCACTGAAAATAAGGTGCTATGAGTGAAAGGGGGTCTATTGCTAAGCCCCACAGATACGGCTCCCACCAGAGAAAAAATTCTTCCTGAATCACGTATTTTCTTTTTCTTACAGGAACTTTAGCTCCTTAATCTTTGGAACCACCATCATATATGTGGTGTGTCACTGACCCAAACATCATTATGAGGTCCATGACTATATATCAGTCATGTGAACCCCTAAATACAGCTGGTAGTTGAATCAGGATAACCTGGAATTTGTAGACAAATGAGCCAGTAATTCTCTTTTTTGGTTAATCCAATTTGATTAAGGCTTTTCTCTTGCTCTTGGTTGTTGTTCATGTCTAGAGATTATTAAAGCCTCCTTTTTAGAACAAGAACACTCACTTCATATTTGGAAATGAAAACAAAATATATTTGTAAAGCATCAGCACAGACTAGATGATCAATTAATGGTATTTATTATGATGATTATTAATCTGATATATGATCCTTTGAGATTTTGGATACCACAGTGATTCTTAGTGTATGTATTGGGTTGAGGGGAGGTTGTTTTTAATTTTCAAACATGAAACTAAAATTTTAAAGTCAGTTTGCAGTAGTGTTATCAATATGCCTCCATTAAAAGAATAATGCATAAATATATTTGTGTTGTACCTCTTACTTGTCAAGCCCTCTCTGAAATATTTTGTAACTGTTAACTCTTCCAGAAGAAAACAAAGACACTATGAAAAAGAAAACTATCCAGGGGCATCCAACCTGTGGCCCGCAGGCCACATGCAGCCCAGGATAGCTGTAAATGCAGCCCAACACAAAATCGTAAATTTACTTAAAACATTATGAAATTTTTTTTGTGATTATGTGTCTCAATGTATTTAATGTGTGGCCCAAGACAACTCTTCTTCTCCCAGTGTAATGCAGAGATACCAAAAGTTTTGACACCCTTGTTAATAGGTCAATATCCCTGATGAACATAGATGCTAAAGCCCTCAGCAAAATACTAGCAAACCTAACATGGCAATACATCAAAAAAGATCATACACTATGATCAAATGGGATTTATTCCAGGAATGCAAGGTTGGTACAATATTCACAAATCAAAAAATGTGATATACCACATAAACAAAATGAAGGATAAAAACCACCCAATAGTATTAATAGATGCAGAAAAAGCATTTGATAAAGTCCAGCACTGATTTATGATAAAAACTCTCAGCAGAGTGGGAATAGAGGAACATACTTAAACATAATAAAAACCATATATGACAAACCCAATGCCAATATCATACTCAACAGGCAAAAAGTACAAGCATTCCCCTTAAGGTCAGTAACAAGG
>VMDR010031252.1:5000-12105 GCA_007922815.1 Macrotus californicus | reverse complement strand
TATCTTCTTTCCAATGAACTCCTTCAACACTTTCCATCCCACAATTTAGCAAAAAAAAAAAAAAAAGAAAAAATTTTTTAACAAGTATCACTTATACTGAATCATGTGTATTAATTCTATATCCTCAACATAATTTATAAGACAAAAATATAAGTACCTGGAGAACAAAATCAATATCTGATACATTTTCTCTAGCCTCTATCTCCACTCAGAATAAGGTAAAATGAATAGTAGTGGTTCATAAACATCTACCGATAATGCATTTATAGCTACTAGATTTAAATGTAGTCCGCATTTCCCCCTGGAATGAGAGAAGTCACAGTTCAGAGGAAAATGAGACTCTTCACTGATCACTAATTTAAAGAAACACTCCATACCTTCATGAGATCAAATTGAAATATTTAATCCATCTACTTAGTCACTTCTCAAAAATAAAGAGAAGTACTTACTTTTGTATTTCACTCTGCTCTTTTTCTACTTTATAAAGGAATAACTATATGTCATTAGTCTGAGTCCTTTACTAGGATTTTAAAATCTCTCTGTTTCTAATGTTCAGCTAAGGTTAAAAAACCTTTTGTTAGAAAAACACTCTCGAGCAAATAGGAAAACTTCTGGAAAGGAATCCTACCCCGTATAAGTACCTGGACATAGTAGTGGTTACTATAAAGATATAAAAGTTAATATACACAGTTTTTGACATTTTTTAAAAAGATTTTATTTACTTATTTTTAGAGAAAAGGGAAGGGAGGGAGTTAGAGAGGGAGAGAAACATCAATGTGTGATTGCCTCTCACGTGGCCCCCAATGGGGACCTGGCCCACAACCCAGGCATGTGCCCTGATTGGGAATTGAACTGGCGACCCTTTGGTTTGCAGCCCTCACTCAATCCACTGAGCTACACTAGCCAGGGCCAGTTTTTGACATTAAAGAACTCACAGCCTCAAGAGAAAAGTGTTATGGATAATTATAGCTGCATAACAAAACATCCCAAAATATAGTGGTTTAAAACAACAACCATTTTATTTCTCACAATTTTGTTTATCATGAATTCAGGTAGGTCTCAGATGGGAAAGTCTTTGTTCTGTGTGGTGTTGACAGACCTCTCTCAGTGGCATTCAGCTGGTAGATGGGCTGGTGTGTCCACATATCTGGAGTTTTGGAAGGGATGGCTGGAAGGCACAGCTCAGCTCAGGATGTCAACATGAGAGCCTAGGTGTTCTCTCCAGTATGGTGACCACAAGATAAGATGTTTTACATGGTATTTGCCTTCTCAGAACAAGTGTTCAAGAGATAAGACGTGACCAGGCTCCTAAACTCTAAATCCAAAAACTGGCACAGGATTATGGATCACTTCCAATATATTCTGTGGCTCCAGCAGTCCCCAAGCCTACCTGGTTTCAAAGAAAGGGAATATAAATGTTCCTAGCACCTCAATAGGAAGAGTGTCAAGAAATGTGTCACCATCTTCGATGTACCACAGAAGGTCATAAACATAAACTGAACTATAATGCCAGGTAGAAAATAACTATTTTCAAATAAATGCTGGGAAAGTTTTATTGTGCAAAAGAAAAGATTATTTCCATGTGGAGGAGTCAAAAATGTTTTCCCAAATGTGTTGGTATTTGGATTTAGCCTTGGATGATGGATAGGAAATAGTTTGAGATGCAAGTTGAGGAGACGACAGAAGGGACAATAGAAGAAAAGTCCAGGTATTAGGTATCCCAGAGCACATATAAGAAAGAGGAGGTGGCTCCCTCTTCCTGATGGTGAGGTTATGTGAACAGAAATGATTGGAAATAAGGTTGGAAAGTTTAGGTAGGCCTGGTTTCCAAAGACTTTTGAATACATTGCTAAGGAGTTTGGGCTTTATTCTCTAGGCAATGAAAATTTATAATTTTTTTAACCTTTGCTGAGAGCGTGGAAGAGTGGGTTCTTCAGATGGAGCTCTTCAGAATTTGAAGAAATTGTGCAAGAACCATGTATTTATAAAATTAGAAATCCTTTCCTCTATATGAGAAAAATGAGGCTTTAAAAATTAGTAATAATAAAAATAAAAACAACAATAATAATAGGCATTTATTGAGTGCTTACTGTTTTTCAGTCTCTATGCAAGACTTTACATGTAGTGGCTGATTAATCTTTCCAAAAACCCTGTACTATTAGGGATGTAAACACACTATTATAATAGTGTCCAAGGTAGATACTATTATTTTTACCTTTTTTACACAGTTGGAAACTACGGCACAGAGACATGAAATAACTTGCCTGTGGTCAGAATTATGGTGAGCCCACACACCTAAGTGACTTGTCTAAGGTCATACAGTTGGTCAGGGAAAATATTAGGACAAGAAGTCAAATCTCCCAATTCTAATCCCACGTCTTTCCCTGCCACCAGTAAGTACTGAAGAACAAAGAAATCGTTCCTCAATTTCTATGTCTATTGCTTTATTGTATTTTCTACCTTCCAACATTTAGGATCCTTCACTTTCAAACTCTTTCCCATCTCCTTGTTAAAACGCTCCATAGAAGAATACATGATCTTTGTCACCATCTCTATTCTTCTCCAACCCACGCTCTCCAATCCCCTTAATAACCTCCCCAGATTTTCATTCCAAGGAGTGGATTCTAGTTATCATCAAAGAAAAAGCTTGAGACACTTGAGATTTTTTCTAAAATTTGAATCAATAAGAAACACACACACCGACATGCACAATAAATTCTGTTTTCTCCCTGAAAATATAAAGTGTGGGAACCTTGTGGGATAAGGCCCCTTGTAGATGCTTCTATAAATGTGACCACTTGCTCTGACAGGGCTGACTGACAGGAGTGTGGATGAGCCCCGAAAAGGATCAAAGGAATAGCTGTAGGTGAAGCCCAAGTCCTTGGTGGACCATAAAACCCCCTCAGAAATAATGTGCTGAAGCTACATGTCTATTAAGCTAAATCAATACAAAACTTATGTCTGTAGAGCACCCAGGTCATGGACCCTAGGTCAGTAATCAAATAGAAAACGGTGGGGAGAAATGCAGAAGGAAAATGAAAGAAAATAACGCTTCCATAGCCAGAAACTTGATCTTGAGACTGAGTATAAAAATCAGATTTCCTTGATCTTGCCAATCCTTCCTGGGAAGAGTGAGGGTTGGTAAGAAGAATGAGACTCCATAAACAATATCTGGATGTCTTATTTATTTAATATGTTGTGTCCATTTCCTTTCTATAAGCAGGGATAGGTGGGGGAGGGAGGAGAGATGAAATAGTTGTTTAAAGGCCAGTAGACTAGTTGAGCGCAGTCCTGGGCTCCACTCCAAACTGTAGCATTTACTGGTTGTGTGAACTCAGCTGTGTAACCCTTAGCACGTACATGAACGTCTCTTTGTCACATCATTAACATCAGGATAATATTAGCATATACTCATAGAAATGTTACAAGTATTAAATAAGTTAATATCTAAGAAATTCTTCCAATAGTACCTGGAATATAGTGATCCAACATAGAAATTTTATCTATTATTTTTAAATCCCTAAGACTGTCTTCCGACCCCATTGCCCTTCTGGCATAATCCCCTCCCTGTCCCCACACTGCTCACTCCTCTCTCGGTCTAACACAGTCCTAGCCGGGGGTATTTTTACAGTAGGTCCTCAAATAACATTGTTTTTTTCAACATCATTTTATTATAAGGTTGATGAGAAACACAGAATGATTCCTGTCCAGGGTCACTGTCTGTGTGAGTTTGTAGGTTCTTCCCATGTCTGTGTGGGTTTTCTTGGAAGACTCCGGTTTCCTCCCAGCCCCAAAGATGTGCACGTGAAGTGAATCGGCCTCTTTCTATTGTCCCACTCTGAGTGAGGGTGTGTGTGTGAGTGGCCCTGCAATGGAAAAATGTCCTGTCCAGGGTAGAGGTCCCTTCTAGCTCCCTGAGCTTCTGGGACAGGCTCTGGTCTCTTGTGACCCTGAACTTATTCCTGCAACGTGGAATAAGCAGGTTAGAAAATAATGATCTCAATCATTTTTATCTTTCTTAAATACATGCATAACGCACAATTATTTTAATGTTTAATATTAGAAGTGTTTGGGGTCTTTATTTGGAAGTTTTCGGATGTTTTCATGACCAGAAATATGCCATAAGACCTTAACTTTTGTTTACATCAATTGGCCTATGGTAAAATTAGTTTCTTTATACATCCTCTCATTTAAAGTCACAGTTTCTGTAAGAACTTATCGACGACATTAAGACTTACTGTACTTCTATGGATTCTGTCAGGTTGCTCTTCCCCAGGAAATTTCATGGCTGCCCAACTCTACTCACTCAGATGTCTGCAGCGGTCTTTCTGGCTGACTCATCTGAAATAACCCTCCTTGTGCACTCTGCCTCCTTCCTTTGCTTTTTACTCCTCAGAGCATTGACTACACTAATTTGGTTATTTATTTACTGTCTGTCTCACCCAGTGGATGTGAGCTGCATGAGGAGAAGTACTTTTTCTCTAATTTATTTCAAGTACTTTTTTTATTCTTGCTGTATCCCTAGTGCCTAGAAATATGCCTGGAACATAATAGTTGCTCACCAAATATGTGCTGAGTGAATGAAAACTGAAGAGAGCACAGAGTATTGTAAATGTCTTCCTGGGTGAGCTGCTGGCAATAATAATACTGTCTTCTACCTGCACAAATTTGCCAAAACAACAAAATGAGGGCTGTTCGTGGTCACATAACTGTGTAGGGGGATCGGTCAATGTAGTCAGTGCATCTGGACAACATGGGGAAGACACACTTCCAAACTTGGCTTTTTTTCTCCCAGGAGAAGATTCAGGGATTGACTCATTGGCAAAATGGTTTCAGTCCCTGACTTTGAAAGTCTCCTTTTCTAGTTCATTCTAAGAATGTGCCTGTCCCACCCCCACATTATTCATATGGAGATTTTCACGTAGAATATGTAAAGCCATCAAGAAGCAACATAGTTCTTATGTTACTGAATTTATAAGGAACCTCCATTATGGACAAATTGATATGATGAATATAGGTTTCTAAAAGACGAAACTTACTAATCAATTTGCTTTTATTATGTACTTTAATTTTGGCATGACATTATTGCCCTACAGAATACAAGAGAAATGTAAGGCACAATGGATGCCCAAGGAATATATAATCATTGGGCAAACAAAACCGAAAATAATTAATTAGCAGAAAAAGCAACCCTATGATATGACTTCACTTGTTAATACAATGTTTCCAAAACTTACCCAATCATGATAATTATCTGTTTTTTTTAATAAAATATACATTTCCAGGTCCAGTCATGGAATATTCCAATTCAACTACATTAAGGTGTATCCTTGGAATCTATTTTTTTGATAAATGCCCAATAAATCTTACAAACAGGAAAACTTTGAAATGCTTTTCTAAAATAATAAAATATTGCTTCATTAAGTGCAAAAGGATTTAGAGAGAGACAGGTTCATTGTGGGGGGACAGCCCCAATAAAGACTTAACATGTCATTTTTTTCTCACCTCAGCCACACTGCCAAGCTCTTTAATGAATGCAGTTGTCTGCAGTCTGACCATCCCCTCTGTTTTGACCTCCAGCTACCCAGCTTTGTCCTCCCCACCCCACACCTGGGATTCCTCCCCCTTACCCTTTCATCTCAGAAAGGTCTTTTCTCATTGTTGGCTTCTCAGAAGCATCTGCTGAAGCAATTCTCTACCCTCTTGTTTTTCCTTTGACCCCACACTGCCCTGATTTTCCAACCTCTCCTCTCTTTTTATGATTCCTGAAGCTCCTGTGCTTTTTTCCTAAACTCTTTTCAAAGATATGAATCTACCTAGTTTTAATATCACTTCTTCACAAACGTGTATAACATGTTGAATACTGATCCTTGTATACCCAATATTGCATGGTATTTTTAAAGATTTTGGTTTTTCCCAACTTGATTGTGCATTTATGGAAAGAACATCTATCTTGAATTAAACAAATCATTATTAGCTTTGGCAATAGAAGTGCAAATAAGATGGACATTAGAGTGTCTTGCTCTGCGGATGTAGACATATTGCTGTAGTGAGGTCAATAGTTCTGAAATATGCACATACTGTACGTAATAACACATGGACATATTAAACATATCTTATTGTACAAATCATGCTAATGCACATATTTGATGTTAATATTAAAAAACTAAAATTCTTGAATAATTCTCGCTGAAAATTTAATTCCACAGATTTTAATTTTTATATATAAGTCCAGGCTAATTATTAGTGATGTAACCTATTAAGTTATTAAGTGTTGTTAAAATTTGCTCTTCAAAAACTTGAATTAACATGTGACCAGAGTTTATGAAGTCCTCCACTGAGCCCCCACACTGAGCCTTCTGCTTCAAACATGCGACTACCAACTCCTGCTTGGCTAGATGCTTGGCTCCTCTGTTCATGGCAAGGACGCAAAGTGTGGGAGAGCAGTGTGTTACCAGAAAATCACCAGTGGAATCTTGAGCAGACATAGATTTCAATGGTAACTGTAATTAATGTAATAAAAAAAATCACAGACTTACTTTTAGATTTTAGCTTTGTCATGTTGCTTCTGAATAACTGCTGTGTGGCTACCATTTCTTTTATTTTAATTGGTTTCCCCCAAGTCTATTAATCACTGACAAGTAGAGTAAGTGGGTCATAGCCAAATACATTTGGGATCTTGTGCCTGAGGGTGCAGTGAGGAGGAGACTTAGTGTCAGAGAGCAGGGCCTGCAACTTCTAGGACTGGCTCCGTGTTCACATTTCTCAGTCCCTGGACAGCTTTAATAACTCTCCACAAATAGTAAGATATGTAGCATTGCCGTCTCTGGGAGGAGCACTGGGATTTGTGATGAAGAGTGGAGTTTACAACTCTTTTCTGAATCATGCCACAGAAGGTGCTTATAGTTTCATGGAGCGCTTCTCTCTGTGGAAAACAACCCTTGGGAAAACAAAAACATTGTGGTTTCTTGTTCAGTGTTTGGTTTGTTTTCTTTTTTAAAACTTCTTTTATCTTTCAAGGTAAACGATAAAAAAGAATTTTAAAATAAAGCATGTGTGAGTCTTCCTAGCACGGCCTTTCTGTGTCTGCTCGAAGCAATTCCTC
>VMDR010031251.1:0-12104 GCA_007922815.1 Macrotus californicus | reverse complement strand
TATTACTAATCTTTCTCACTTTCACCCTTGACAAAGAGGATATGCATTTATTGTCACAAGAAGTATCCAACCAGGTGCTTTTAAATTTTAATAACATTCCCTACCAGGGTTGGTCCAGGCTAATTAATTCCAGTTTGTGGGGCTATAACCGTGCTAATTTGTATGGCTGACTTAACATATGGTACATTTGTAGAGTAAATAAATATTTATATTTTGTATGGTTTCTTTTCGCTGGTGTCAAAATGCAATAGCCCAAACGTTTTGTAATTATCTTTATCCCATCTTTCTGGCCCGATGAATGTCAGAATCACATATGTCGCTTCAGTTAAAGTCCACAGAAGATCAACCTGCCCTTTCCGCTCCCATTGCCTCACCCTGGCTCTTCGGTCCAGGGCACATGGCCTCCACCCACAGCTCCCCACACTCTGAGGTCAGGGTAAACTCAGAGCTGCGTTCTCCTCATCTTCGCTTTCGGCAGCATTTGTTTCTGAGGAGTACTGCTTAGGAGGATATTCAGAGGAGCTATCTGTTGAATCCGAGGGGAGGAAATGCATCCAGGTTAGTCAGCAATTAATGAAAACAGCTGCAGGTCATCAAACCTTGTGGACACACTGGCAACAGGAGAGAAGGCAGGAAGAATTGTGAATGTTTTGCCTGTGTTTGCCTCAGGTATGAGTCAAAAGCACAGTGAGACTTTAACCAGGTAAGGTCAAGTTCAAAAGTGAAGGCTGCACTGCACACACTGCCAACAGGGTCCTTTCCTCATACTATTGTAATGAATTGATTAGAAATTAGAGGCAAAACCGTGTTTGCTCCACCTTGGATCAAAGTTTAGGGGGAATTCAGGACTGTTTTCACCATAGGCAAAGAATAAGCTTATGAGGAAAATAGCTTGGAGCTGTATAAAAGAAAAAAGAAAAAATGGCTAATTGGAACCTGGGCAGGTATCAGCGTCCGGGTCCTGCAGACTTGTTTCTTTCATGGATTTTGGTTAAAGTCATCATGGATATGCATGTTTTTGCACGCCATGTTTTCTGCTTCCTCTTTACAAATATCAGCTTTGCTGCTGGAGGTGTCATGTCCTGGGAAATGGCAGAAGCTGAAGATCCTAGCAGCTTCCTACAAGGGACCAGAGCAGCAGAAGCTGCTCCAGTTTGTTTGTTCTTTTCTGTCTCTCAAGAGGGTTTAGCTGCCTCCAAGGAGACATGTGCCATTCAAGATAAATGGATCCTCGCTCGTCCATTCCTGGAGTTCTTCATCTCTCTCTGCCCGTTTTGTTTCTATCTTCTACTCCCCCAAAGTAGCTCATTCTCCAGTGGTTTTACTTTGTCCTCTTCTCTCATTTGATTGTCTGAAACAGTCATTTCTGATCAAGATGATTAAGTTAGCATCTATGGTCTTTATCATGTAATTGAGCTCAAGTTCACTTGGATGTGCTCATCTACTCCACATTAAATATGTCCAAAATGCAGGTCATTATTTTCTCTCCCAAATGTATATTCCAGGGTGAGCAAAAGTAGGCTTATAGTTGTGAGTACATACAGGAAACATGGGTTTATTCTTTTATTATTATTACTTATTGTATTATAACTGTAAACCTAATTTTGCCCACCTCTGTGTTTTCCAAGTTCATTTTAGAGAATCTTACTAGCACTTCCCTGACACCTCAAGTCTAAAGGGTAGTCATCTTTGACCTCCCCTCTCCTCTGCTCATTCTTTCCCATTGGTTTCTGAGCTCTTTTAATTTTCCCTTCAAATGACTTCTCTGCCCTGGCTCAGCATTCATTGTCTCCCTTGACATCCTCTAGTATGGGCCTTTATTAATTCCAGGTTGAACCACTAAGAAAATATTTGAATTCTCTTGCCTTCAATCAAGGATTTTTCTTATCCAAATTACTTTATATATAATACTGTTAGTAATCTTCTTAGCACACGATTCCTGCATTGAAAAAAAAAAGAAGGGGGAGAGAGAGAGAGAGAGAAAGAGAGTTAACAGTCAGGGCCCTGGCCCACCTCAGCTCCCAACCAAATACTTCAGATTGTTCATACTCTTCGACTTTTCTGCCTTGGTAACTCTTCCCATGCTCCTTGCGGTTCTCTTGCCCAACCCCCAATTCTGTCCATATTTTAAGACCTCCCTTTCCATAAAGCCCTCCTTTGATTTTCAAAGTTGGAAGAAATTTTTCTGCCTCTTCTGTGCTGATAAAGCACTTTGTTTTCAACGTTTTAACCCTTTCGCTTTTGCCTTTGCACTCTTTGTTATTGTGTGTATTTATTCCTATTAATTTTGTTATTTGAGAATAGGAACTGAGTCTTATTGATCTTTGTGTTTACACGAGCACAATATATTGAAAAAATAATGTTGAACTTTTAAAGTTAAATGCCCAATTAAATAATCCTAATAAAACCAAAAGGATAAATGGTCAACATTAAAGTCCAGCTCTAACAATTTCTAACTTTTTAATATTTTTTAAGACTGCAGTTTATTTCCAAACATATTTAATATTTCTGATGAGTGTGGCTCAGAATGGCCGTAACCCAAATTAAGTCAATTGTGTAATTCTATTCATATTTTCATTACTTCAGGGTATTAGCTGAGACTACTTAAGGCATGCTGGTTGCACATTGCATAAATAAATTGCCTCCCACTATGAATAAAATTATGTCCTTACCCTGAAGGGAAAAATGGCAACATTTCAGAGCCTCATTTTATTGAAATTTTAATATTCTCACAGTGAAAATACTCTAATTAAAAAATATGTAAGTGTGTGTGTTTGTGGGTATCAAATTCTGCTCCATTTCTTTCTTTTTTCTTAAAAGTCTCTGTGAAGGTCTCTCCTCTAGTGCTCTGTTCTGCAAACTCTAGCTGCCGTGGTCTCCCCCAGACTCTCATCTCCTGGCAAACTCTCCTGCGCCCGCTGACAACTCCCTTAGGGAAGTAGGGCTCACCTCATTTGTTCCCGACCTCTCCGAAATCAACGTAGTTCACCACTTGATGTCTGTGACTTGAACACCAGTTTTGTGTGTGTTGCTCAGGATTTTGATTGTGTCAGGTGGGAAGGTGACTCCAATCCTTGCCTCCCCAACTGAGATGGATGTGGGTTTATTCTCTCATCTCTCAGGTTTATTCCTTAAATTTTACATTTTATTTCTAAATAGTAATATGAGATTTTAAAGAATATATACAAATGTAATCTGCAATGATATATTGCAGGTGTGGATAGAATTCATGCCTTAAAAATAAGATCCCACATTGGATGTAATTGCCAGTACATATTATCTTTTAAAATATTGGTTTTTGGTGTAGTAGTGACATCTTGATACAATAATTTTAACTATAAAAATATAATTTCCAGATCTGATAAATATTATCTTAAATCAAATTTTCATAATTATCATCACTGTGCTCATTTTTGAGTTGTATTGAAAGTTCAGTGTTTCTCAAATTTCCTATTTTAAACCAGTTGTTCATTATGGGTAAATGTTGAATGTTATAGATCTAAGAATAAAGTGTTAGTTTCTGTATTATGGACAAAGTCAACTAGAAAATAAGGTTCAATGTCCTCAGCAGCGCCCCCAGTGGAGAGCCGTCTGGTCTACCGTGGGCTTCAGTCCAGCCTCATTTCCCCCCACTTGATACTACATGCCCATGCAGTCCTGAAGAGCTCATAATTCTCTGCAGCTGTTCTGTTTCTTGCCTCTGCACCATCTCCTATGCTATTCTGTCTTCCTAGTGATGCCTGTTCTTGTTTTTCAACCTGGAAAATATTGAGTTATCCTCCAAAACAATTTATATGCCTTTTATTGCAGGGAGTTTCTCTTAATTGCCTCACTTTGGGCATAGTGCTCTCCACTTTACCACCAATGAACGCTCTGATCCCTGCACATACTGTATTATATTAAAATTACGTTTACCCGTATGTGTTCTAAAACAAACTGAAGAGCAGAAATATATATTTGTGTGTCTGTAACCCCATTACCTAGCACAGCCCTTGACACAGAGCAGGTGTTCAGCAGATGCTGGTCAAAATTTAGTGAGCTGCCAGTTGAGTGAGATACCCTTCTCATGCTGAAACAATATTTTTCTAAAGTGTTTAAGCCATCATACATATGGGTTGATTTGATTCTAATTAAAAGAATTCTCCATTGTCAATTGTACTTCTCCCTAAGGCAGAGGTTACAGTGAGCTGTTCCCTAGGGCCAGGTCCACTCTTTCTGTACTCTCTCAGTTTGCAAGTTCTGTATTTCATTTCTTGGAATATTCTTATGATGGACTGAATGTCTGTGTATCCCAATATCTCACATGGTGAAACCCTAGTCCCAATGTGATGATATTTGTAGGTGGGGCTTTGGGATGGTGATGAAGTCATGAGTGTGAAGCTCTCATGAGTGGGATTAGTGCCCTTACAAGAAAAAGCTAGAGAACCAGCTAGCTCTCTTTTCATTAGGTAAGGGCACATTGGGAGGCCAGCATCTGCAATCCACAAGAGGGCCTCTCATCAGAACCTGACCATGTGGGCACCCTGATGTTGGACTTTTCACTTCTAGAATTATGAAATATAAATTTCTGTTGTTTATAAGCCACACTGTTCATGGCATTATGTTATAGCAACCTGAACTAAGACAATTCTTAATTTAAAAAAATACTTATCTTTATTTTCCTACAAAATCTACAGTTGCTCAATATTATTTCTAAAGAAAAAAACAGGCACACTGGTATCCATCAGAATTTCCTTACCCATCTCTTTAATTTATGATAGACTTCATTTACTTTTTATTAAATTAATTGGGGGTAACATTAGTTAGTAACACTGTAAATTTTAGGTGTATACCTTTATAATATGACACATGTATACATGTATGTTCTCATGTGTGCTCATCACCCAAAGTCTAGTCTCCTATTTCCATATATTTGACCCTCTTCTTAGCTTTTAGAAGCACAAAGTTAATTTTTATTATTATTTGGAAATGCTTTAAGTAATTTTAGCAAAATGTTATATTGACTCATTTGTTTCCCATTGTTCCTTGTATCCCCACTCTTTCGCCTGGGTTCATTTCCTATTTTCCTGAGATAAATTCTTTGGTAATTTTTTGGGGAGGGAAAGAATTTATTATGGTAAACTCAGTTTTAAGTGTTTTACTTAATTTAAGGTAAATGTTTCTATCTCAGTTTTGAGTAAGTTTAATTGGGTCCCAATGTCACGATTGATAGCTATTTTACTCAGCTTTGAAGATACCACTTCATTGCCTTGTGGTGTCTCCTATTACTCCGATGTGATTGCTTTTTACTTTTAGGGAATTTGTCTCTTCTTCATGTAGATAGATTTTCATCTTTATCATTAATCTGCAATGTCAGCTGCTAGATCTAGATGTAGATCTCCACGCCCTATCTCATTTATTCTTTGTTATTGTTTGATGTACTTTTTCCAGTCTGAATCTATGCATTTCATCAGTTCTAAACGTTTTCAGCAGTCATATCTTTGCATATTTTTCTCCCCCCACCACGACCCCGCTGAACCACTCCATCCTGCTGGGATATCTATTAGGCACACATTGGAGTTTTTCAATCTGTTCACTTGTCTGTTTTACATTTTCTATTTACCAAAACAAACACTTCATTTTAAAACTTCTAGCTTCTAAGTCACCAGTCCTCTTTTCAGTTTTCTTCGGTCTTTCCACATCTGAACATTTATCACTAAGATTTCCCAACGTCTCTTTATTCATATTGGTCTTATTTTTTCTTTGTTTCTTTCATATCTTTCTGTTCTTATTACAAAGCAAAACTCTTCTCTCCTTTATCTTTTAAGTAATTTGGGACATATTCATTTTAAATACCTTTTAAGTTGGCTACAGCATTTCTTTTACCTTGGGTAGTGATTTGTATGTATGTATGTATATATATATATATATATATATGTATGTGTATATATATATATATACTGACTGTTTCTCATGGTTTTGTTTACTCTTTGGCTTTGTGATGTTAGTGTTTTTCTGTTGAAATTTCATAGATGTTTAGAACTCATGCACACTGCTCTCTGCCATGTATTTGGGTGGCTTTCCAGGATGATTCACTCCTTACCAATCGCTGATATTCAGCTGGAACACGCCACTGAAAAGGGCAGGATAGTTCCTGCAATACCAAAATACTTCATTATCAATTGGCAAATAGCTGCTTTTTTGAGTTCCCTGAAGAATGTCTCTCCTCTTTGAACTCTGACCTCTCTTTGAGAACCCCAGGACCTATCTACAATTCACTTACTAGATAGTTAAGGGACAAATAGGAGCCTCTAGCACTCTGTTCTAATACAAGAGCAATGTCCTTTCTGATTGGTGGCTGCATTTTTATGTAGCCTTTGCCCTCACCCAAGTCCTAACACAGGGAGGTTGGAGCCTTTTCTTTCATGTGGCAAGTGCTATTCCTGATAGCATACCCATAGTGGAAGAGGGCCACCCATAGCCACATTGTTTTCTTTTTTAACCAGCCTATTTCCTCATAGAATTACAGGAAAGTGGTGCATTTCCTGTTATACCACAGCCTTAGTCCAGAGCTAGGCGCTCATGAGTAAGTCCAGTCCTTGCTCACTCACAAAGACTACTTCTGGTGTCCTGACATTTACAGATTAAATTCAGTTTCTTTCCCAAAATAGAATTCTAGACTTTTAATCTTGGACTGCCACTACTCAAATCCCATTCTTAGTACCTACTGATGCATTTTATTCACTATTCTAGCCCCTAGTTCACACTACAGGTTCTTTCTGTAATTAGTCATTCACCTTCCTTAATTTCAGGTATACAACATAGTGATTTGATATTTGTATATATGGTGAAATTATCACCACAATAAGTAGTCAACATACATCATCATATATAGTTAGAAATTTTTCTTGTGATGAGAACTTTTAAGATCTACTCTCCTAGCAACTTTCAAAGATATAGCACAGTGTTATTAACTATGGTCAACTTGCTGTACATTACATCGTTATGACTTATGTATTTTATAACTGAAAGGTTGTGCTTTGTATTTAAAGATTATCTTATTTTTAGAATTAATGAGACCAGGAACAATGTGAATCAAATATTTAAAGGATCCTGACTATGTTAGAGCAGTAGGTACATTCTGGCAGTGAACTTCAAAGGCATACTGCACTGAGAGTTCCAACACTTGTACATGATCATTTGAAGTTCGCAGTATACATGATATTGAGCTTATTTCACCATTGTATATATTGTGTGTATAGCACTATGGGTGAGCTATTGGTCTGATACAAGATACCTCAAATTGTTACCAGTGATGTCGGCCCTTGATTCTTGAGTTCAGCCCAGAAAGAATTCAGAGCCAACAACTCTAGTGCAAGAGGAGGTTTATTTAGCATGCAAAGACGAAGTACACTCAAGCACAGGCAAACTGCTCAGAGAGCTGCCTTGGCCTTTTAGAAAGAAAGTCAAAGGCAGAAGAAGTGAGCACGGACTCAGGAGACAAGTTACAGAGGCAAAAGAAGAGCCCTTGGAGATAGGTTCAGGGGGCTAGCCAGGGACAAGCTGCTACTACCTACTGCTTTCCTTGTTGCAAGTCTTGTGGGGAATCTTAGAGTTTAAGAGAAAGAAAGCAAAGATACACACCTGAAGAAAGGTGTGAGTGTGCTCTAGAGACAGACTATGCACTGGGTCCTTTGTCTTAAGGGTTTTTATCCATTTCTAAAGGAATTTTAGAGGATATCTCAGGGGAGGGTCTCAATGGGGTATTCATCAGCTTTCCAGGTGTCTTCTTTAATATGCTGACTCATCAAAATGAGAGGATAAGGTCAGGGTAATGGTCTCTACTGATTGGTTGGCACTAGGATAGGGGGCCATTGGTCATTGCATCATTGCATTTGGTCCTGATGCCAGCAATGGCATCACTTCATCTAGTTTTGCTGCTTTTCTGGGCCTGAAACCCAACTGAATGTTATCTCTAGTTTGATCAAAACTCTGTCTCTACTGTGAATAGACCTGAGGCTTTGTTCCTGCAATTATTTGATGCTGATCAGAATCTCATTGTCCTGAGAGCTTAATGCTTAAGAAAGTGGTCCTGCAAGGGAGAAGGAGGCAGGTGAGTCCAGGTGCTGGATGAGGCCAGATTGAATCGGTTATGTGCCTTAGTTTCCCTATTCCACCTGCCAAGGAATTTTCCTGGTGTCTTCCTGTCCTGCCTTGTAATGAGAGTCTTTTTAAGTGATCTTCAATACAGATGGAAACAAATTTGACATGTAAAAAGGAAAGTAGGCCAATTAGTGATAAAGCTTAACAGTTTAAGGGAGGGAGTGAGATCATTTACTTACACTTGACAGAATGAAGAGGAAAGCAAAACATAATCTCAGCAGGGTCCTTATTTTTAAAGGAATTAGATCTTCTTTTTCTTAAAATAGCTTTAATTTGAGCTTTCTGAATGAAGTAATCTCATCATGATTCGGATGGATACAAAATCACCAATTTCTTTTTCTCTTTTATGCCAGCCCCTGATAAAACAGAGACACCACAATGTGCTATGTTATGCCATGATTTTTCTATTGATATTATGAAAAATTTCCCCTTTTCCCTCAAAACTATTCTAGTTGTTATTTTCTCCTATTTTCTTACATGCTACTTAGGAACAGTCCTTTACAATATACATATTCTCAGACTTTCTTCTCTAGCAAGATGGTGGATTAAGGTTTTTTAAAAAAACAGCAATATCTAGTAATGCCTACATAAAGAAAAAAGTCTCCAGAACGCAGAAGTGAGGAGGGATTTCAGGTCAGAATGTCATGGCTCTGAGACAAAGCTGGTGCTTCACTGAGGAAGGCTTACCAGTCTTATGAAAGTGGAGTCTTTTTTTTTTTTTTTTTAACATTTTTGGTCAAGGTTTTGAGCACAAATTAGAAAGGGAGTGCTCCAACCTTAGATAAAGGCATAGCTTTCCAAAAGTTTACTTCTCTTTAAAAAGAGGAAGGGGGAAAAATAAAACCACCCAAACACAGAAAAATTATGAGAAAGGTAGCTTTTCTCCACCTGATGTCTGGCTGAAAAAAAATCTTCCTTGAGAAATGGAAACTCTTGGGATGAGACTTAAATAGGTTTGAGATCTGATTTTAAAGCACCTATAGATTCCTAAGTGGCTTATTTATTCGGGATCTCTGAAAGAAGAAAATTCAATATTACAATGAAAAATATTCTTTTAACACAGGATGGCCTTAGGGGAAGGGGATTAGAGGGAAATAAAACCCTGTTAAGGACGCGCTCATAATAAAAGTGCCCTAAAACACAGGCATATACAAAGGTAGGCAGAAGGCACAACCAGAGAATCAAGCATCACATTTGAAATAAAAGAAAAATAATCTGTAAGTAATGTAACATGTGTATGTTTTCAAATGATTAAAGACAAAAAGGAAGAAATCCAAATCCTAATAAAATAATTACATCCTTTCTATTAGTCAGTGCTAGAAATCAATGCAGTATCAGAATAGCAAGTACGAAGTAACCAAGGCTGGCTTCAGGCTGTCAAACTACCTCCAGGTCTCAGCGGCCTTCAACAAGAAAGGGTATTTCTCAGTCATAGCAGCGGGTGACTAGGAGTTTGTTGGTGCATTAAAATATGATGCATGTGCATTCTTTGCTTCTTCCGTCTCGTGATAGTACCTTTTTTAAGGTCTTCTCCTGAGGATTGAACCAGAAGATAGTGGGGAAGCATCTCACAGAATGTTTTATGAGACCACAGGTGGGATACAACACCCCTCCCCACATGCTGTTCTCTAAAACACCATCTAAAGGGGCATGAGAAATGTAGAAAATGGAAAACAGAGTTGGTGAGCATCTGTTCGGTCTCTGTCGATAGGTAAAAATTTGAAACAATATTAATTAGAAATGATAGAAATACAAAGGCATTGAGTCTTTTATTTTATTTAGATAGATGACAAAGAGATTGCCTATGTTGTCCAGACGCTCTTCCCAGTGTTGGAGGGAGTAAACAAAAACAACCCATATTCCTACCAGTATACACGACACAAATCCTACCTGCAGAAACACCCAACAAGTACATAAATAAGGGTTAGTGAGAGAATTATCAAGTGCTATAAAAACAAAGCAACATAAAAAGATACAGAGAGGTGAGGGCTGTTATATAAAACAGAGTGTCCAGGAAAGTTCTTCCCTCCTCCAATTCTAGAGTGGGTCATTAGCACTTAGACCAGTTGCTCATTCTCTCATTTTTGAAAAAACAATCTCTTTACTAGACTTCCAAGGCATCACCCTCTGTTTTGTTTTTCTGCATCACTGCTTCCTATTGCTGCTCGAACCTAGTATCACATGCACCATGACTTAAAACAATGTGAGCTTATGGTTTTGTACTTGTACAGGTCAGAAGTCTGAAATCAACCTCGCTGAGCTGGGGGCAGTAGACACCCAATGCTGTGTACAGGTGATGCATTGTGAAACTGTACACCCCAAACCTATATGATTTCATTAACCAACGTCACCCCCATACATTCAATAAAAAAATAAAGATAAAATAAATAAATAAATTACCCTTCAGTAAAACAAAACAAAGTCAGTCTCGTTGAGCTGACATCAAGGTGTCAGGAGGGCCGCATTCCTTTATGGAGGCTCAAGGAAAGAATCTTTTCCAGCTTCTGAAAGGGGTCCACCTTCCCTGGCTGTGGCCTCCTTCCTCTGTCTTCACAACCAGCAGTCTTGCATTTCTCGCTGCATCCTTCAGGACCCGCATCTCCCTCGCACTATACTGTTTCTTTCCTCACTTTTGAGGACCCTGGGGATTACATTGGTCCCACCCAGGTAATTCAGGGTAATCACCCCATTTCAAGATACTTAGCTTAAAAATATCTGCAGTCTCTTTTGCCATGGAGGGCAATGTATCCAGTGTTAACGGGGATGAGGATATGGCTATATTTCAGGAGAGGGGGGCATTATTTTGTCTACCAAACTGACTGCTTTTCTCAGTTTTCTTCCTACTCTCTCTGACTTCTAACGTGAAATACCAGGGCAGATATACAGCTGTACCGATTGTCATAATGAGATATTTCTAGATTACTGTTAACCTTACCAATAACCCTGAGCCCCAGACACTTCTGCTTCCTGCCCTGGGTCCTGACCAACCCTGAGCACCTCACATACCTGACCCACTACTTAAAGTAAAGAATAAACATCTGGCTTGGCTGGGAGCTGTGAAGACATGACCTGGCCTTGTGACCAGGGTCCACGGAGATTGGCCAATGCTCATCCCACACCAGCTGTTACATGTTTTGATAGTGTCTCTGGGAGTGCCTCTTCCTTATGTACAGTCATTTTCTTTGCAATTTCATTCATTTTTAAGACTTTATCATCTAAATGCTGATGACTTAAATTTGCACTTTTAGTTTAAATTTTTTCTCTCAAACATCAGAATTCTATAATTACCTCTTTAGCATCTTCATGGATGTGAGATAAACATGTGCACCATACCTCATTCAAAAGTCAAATGCTGCTTTATTCCCTGTTTCCGTTTTGCCCCATCCCACACTCTTCTGTCTCTCCGGAAATATCAACCCAACTTACTTGCTCTACCTTAAGTATATATACTGGGGAGTATTTCTTGCCTCCTCTACTGTTACCAGCTGATCCAAACCACTGCTAGCTCTCACCTGTTATTTCAAAGCCTTCTAAATGATCTCTCTTGTCTTCTTTAGACTCTTCCCAACATAGCATCAAAAATGATTATACAATTTAAGTCATGTCATGTTATACGTGTGCTCAAAACTCTGTTTTGGCTTTCTATATTATTCAGATTGGACACCAATGTCCTTCCTTTAGCTTAGATTACTTGTCCAATTTTTGGATCTCCTGTTACGTCCTTGAACTCTTCTCCCTCCACTTCCCTTCAGCTACACTGACCTCCTTATTATTCTTCAAATAAACCAGAATACTCTCTGAATCTGTCTTCCTTGCTGTTTACACTTGCTGTTCCTTGTGTCCAGAACATTCTTTCCACAGATATTCATACAGTTCGATCCTTTATTTTTTCACTATTGACTTAAATATTACCCCATTGCAGAGCACTTTCCTTAACACTGTATTAAAAATTGTGCATCTTA
>VMDR010031250.1:0-12105 GCA_007922815.1 Macrotus californicus | reverse complement strand
ATGCCAGGGGGAGTCCTGGAGGGAATAAGGGTACCCAGTGGGAGAGCAAAGGGGGAAAAATTGGGACAACTGTAATAGCATAATCAATAAAATATGTATTTTTTAAAAAGAACAAAGTTGAAGGATTTGCACTACTTAATATCAAACTATACTACAAGGCCATAGTAGTCACATAGCCTGGTACTGGCATAAAAACAGACACATAGATCAAGGGAACAGACTAGAGAGCCCAGAAATAAACCCACACCTTTATAGTCAATTAATATTCAACAGAGGAAGCAAACATAGAATGGGCTATAGATAGTTTATTCAATAAATGGTGTTGGGAAAATTAGACAGATATGTGCAGAAAAATGAAACTAGACCACCTTCTTACACCAGACACAAGAAAAAATTCAAAATAGATCAAAGATTTAAATGTTAGACCCCAAACCATAAAAATCGTAGAAGAAAACACAGGCAGCAAAATCTCAGACATTGTCAGAAAATTGTTATTGGATATACCTCCCCAGGCAAGGTAAACGGAAGAAAACATAAACGGGACTACATTAAACTAAAAAGATTGTGCACAGCAAGGGAAATCATCAACAAATAAAAAGACAACCCACAGCATGGGAGAACATATTCACAGATACATCTGATAAGGGGTTAATATCCAAAATTTATAAAGAATTTACAAAACTCAACACCAAAAAACCGAACAACCCAATTAAAAAATGAGCAAAGATGTGAAATAAGCCAGGCGGTGAGGGACAAATACCATATGATCTCACCTTTAACTGGAACATAATCAACAAGAGAAAAAAGCAAGCAAAATATAACCAGAGACACTGAAATTAAGAACAATCTGACAGTAACCAGAGGGGAGGTGGGAGGGGACAGTGGAGGGAAGGGTTTTCAGGAACCACTATAAAGGATGCATGAGCAAAACCAAGGGGGAGGGTGAAAACAAGGGAGGGAGGGGGATTTGGCTTAGATGGGGCGGGGGGTGCAGACATCTGTAATTGAACAACCATAAAAAAATAAATAAAAAGAAAAGAAAAAAACACTCAGCAAACTGGGAACAGAGGGAACATTCCTCAACATAATAAAGGCCATATATGAGAGACCTACAGCCAACATCATAATGGGCAAAAACTAAAAGCTTTCCCACTAAGATCAGCAACAAGACAAGGATGTCCGCTTTCACCATCCCCCCCCGCCCAAAAAAAGCAAAGGACCTGAATAGACACTTCTCCAAACAAGACATACAGATGGCCAATAGACATATGAAAAAATGTTCAATATCACTAATTATCAGAGAAATGCACATTGAAACCACAATAAGATGCCATCTCATGTGTGTCAGAATGGCCATCATAAATAAATCAACAAACAACAAATGCTGGTGAGGATGTGGAGAAAGGGGAACCCTAGTGCACTGTTGGCAGGAAGGCAGACTGGTGCAGCCACTGTGGAAAGCAGTATGGAGATACCTCAAAAATTAAAAATGAATCTGCCTTTTGACCCAGTGATCCCACTGCTGAGAATATATCTGAAGGAACCTAAAATACCAATTTGAAAGAACACAAGCACCTCTATGTTCATTGCTGGGTTATTTACAGTCACCAAGATATGGAAGCCACCTAAGTGTCCACTAGTAGATGAGTGGATAAAACAATTATGGGACATTTACACATTGGAATTCTACTTGGCTGTAAAAAAGAAAAAAATTTTACCCTTTGCAACAGTATGGGTGGACCTGGAGAACATTATACTAAGTGAAATAAGCCAGTCAGAGAAAGACAAATACCATATGACTTCACTCAAATGTGGAATCTAATGAACAAACTGAACTAACAAGCAAAACAGAGACACTCATAGATGGAGGGCAGATGACAGCTGGTGGCAGGGGGCCGGTTGTGGGGGGAGGGACTGAGCCAAAAGGAGAAAGGACTCATTGGCATGGGCAACAGTGTGGTGATTGATGGGCAGGGGCAGGTTGTAAGCAGACTAAATGGTAGTGGGAAAAAACACAATAAAGATTAAATAAAAAAAGATTACAATGATAGCAACACTCTCTCCATTTATTGAGTGCCTCACCAATGGTATTAAGGTCCCAACTAGAAGCTCACCACCACCCACCACTGTGTAAACCTCTAAGCTGCCCTTTGGGATGGACATCATTACCCACATTGTGCACTGAAGTCCAGTCCTGAGCAAGATTTGCCTCGTCCCTGTTGAGAAGGTAGTCCTTAGTCCTGGATTACATGAACCCTAAGGCAAGTCTTGTTTACATCCATCAGTAACAGCGGGGGCTATTCAGCACTGAACCCCATCACAAGGAATGCAATTAGCTGGCCTTGGAGGTCTCTGTGTGGCCAGAAGTAGCAGTAGAAAAAAGAAGAGCCTGTAGCTGAAGCCTTTGACGTCATTTGGAAAATGTGGTACAAACTTAAAAGTGAAATTACTTTGCCAAATCAACTCCTTGAGAAGAGAGGCCATGTTATTCTTTTTTTTATTACAGCTTGTCTATACGTTGCCTTATGAATGACTATATTAAGATAAACTAGACCTTGATAATTCTGAGAGCAGCTTGCCAACAACTTGGCATTCACAACCTTCCTTTCCATACAAGATCAAGCATTTACAAAGCACATATTGTGTGACTAATAAGGTACTGTGTATGTAATGTACCCTGTAATGTATAATAAAAGAAATACAAACTCTTGTTGTTTCACCAAAGTTAGGCTTTTGCTAAAAAACAATACAATATCTAATAAAATGCTAACATATACCGTTAATGTCATAAAGACATATTATTCTCCCTCTGAGGAGAAAATAATGGATGAAGGCTGGAATTGTGAGGGAGGCTTACGAGTTAGTTGGAGGTTGAGTTGGGCTTAACTGATTAACAAGAAATACATAGAAAGGAAAGAAGAGAAGACCAAGAGTGAGCCTAGGGTGCTTAGGGTTCCTCCTGCCTGGGAAGGCCAAGCAGCCAAGGTGTTTCCCACTATTTAACATTGACTTGATTCAAGGAATGTGTGGGTCAAGGAAAGTCCTATGCCCAGTCTCCAAGAACAAACATGACAGTGGACCCCCCAAAACTGAAATTTATTTATAAATATTGTGTATTTATTCCTACACGTTTAAATTTCAGTCACCTCCAAAGTACTCTCCATTTGATTCAATATACCTATCGAGATGTTAACAGTTTTGAACTCATTGATTTTGATGCCTTTTAGTGCTTCTGCTGTTTTTTGGTTCACCTCTTCCATCCCTTTGAGGAATGTTTTCATCCTGGGAAACAAAAAGAGGTTGCTCAGGGTGACACCGGGTGAATAGAGAGGTGAGGCACGGGGGTCATGCTGTTTTTGGTCAAAGAACTGCTGAACACTCAGCGTGGTGTGGGCAGGTGCACACGTAAGTCACCCGTCACGAAATGGGCCAAGGTGTTAAAAGAGTCTTTAAAAATATTCACTGAAGTTGAACACTGCCTCTCACACAATGTCAGCTGACACACTGATACAGATGGGTTCCTAGAACACTCACCTAGCAGGGGAAGCCTGTTCTAGAAGGGGCCCACCCTTCAAAAGATAATTCCATTTCTGGGGTTGGGGTCCCCTCTCATGTATAACATGCGTGTTTTTTAGCACTTTGTTTCAGGCAGGCACTGTGAATGTTTTAGCATCAGAGATGAAATTTCTTTGCCATTCTGATTGCTGACTTTTTTGGGGACACTTGTTCCAAGATCACAGATGAAGAGAGTTGTATGTGGACAACAGAGAAAAACAAACAAACTCCTCTCTCTTTGAAAACTATTAGTCCCACTGCTCTTTAGTTCCTTTTATCTCTCCACTCCTATTAAGGAAAAATAATGAGAAATATAGATAGCTTTAAGTAAACACCTATGCTGTGAAAGTAACACATACCCTCTACTTTGATTCTTTATAGCATCCTAGAGTTAAAATCTGCATTGTATGTGGGGCAATGGGTCTCACCGTTCTCCTTACTTTCCATAAGTAGGACCATATGTCCAACACAAAGTGGCTTGCAAAACCCATGCACCAAGAACCTAGCTGATATGCAGGATAAATCGTTCCTGAAAACTATGTAAATTTATGAGGGCTATCTCACCATAAAGGGAAAGCAATGGATTTTTTTCTTGTTGTGAGTTCCCTGACCCAATTCTCTGAAAAACATTTCTCTTCGCTCATTATCCCCAAACATTTTTTCTTTAAACAAGATATTTAAAGAATGTTTACAAAATGCTTTTAGCAACTAATAGCTGCTTAGCTTTAGGAGGAGTTTGACATGACATGAACCTGTCAAATACAATGTGGTGGCAACTGACTTCCAGAGGGAACTTAAATTACTGGACTCATCAAAATAAAATTTGGACCAAATCTTATTGAACAAACTTATCTTACTTGGTTATATTTATATTATCATCTGTATTGGGAAACATAAGGTAGAAAAATAACATTAGAACAATTTGCAAATACTGCAGAACAATTTTCAGAGTCAGCCAGGGTCTAAACCCAAGCCAAATATTATTCCCCTGAAGTTATTTAAAACAAAATATAAGAAGACAAGATAATTTCAGTTGGTAAATTATAGATGTCAAGCTACACTTAACCTTTGGCTGTTACAAGTTTCTGTCATCAGATACATAGCTTTTAAATCAAATTGTTGGTGTTTCCAATAACCCCAGTGAAATACTTTGCTCAGTGATGTCCTTTACCTCTGAAAGCGGTGCTTCAGGGGCTGTGAGTGTTATGAGAGCAGGTGCTGCGCTCTGTTCTTCTTTGAAACCCCTGTAGCGCCCTGCACACAGCCTGGCACCGTGAACTATTCATGGAATTAAGTGATTTTAAATACTGTTCCCTGCCACAGAGTTTTCCTTACATTTAATTACATGCCATGAACTTGAGTGGCATATAATGGGATATAGTGGTACAGATTAAGTGTAACTCAGCACAACCTCTGATATAAGATGGGAGGCACTCAACGAATATTTGTGAAACTGATTTGCATTAAATGTATTAATTAATAGCACAATGCTGATGGAAATTCCTGGAACCTCATCTTTACCTGGAAGGATCACAGAACTGATTTTTTATTTTCAGGTCTATCAGATCATGGGATTCTCTTGGGTACCAGGCTCAACTTAATTCAATTATTTAATATACATTCAATTTGTGTCTACTAGATGCCAGACATTGCACTAGGAGCTAAGCATGTAATGGAGAATAAGATAGAGACATCGCCTCAAGGGGGTATTTTTTGTAGTTGATATTTTTGGAAAATTTTGAAAAAGCATTTGGGAATAGATAATTATAATACAGTGTGATAAGTGCTATGAAAGGGCAAGTGTGGATACTTACAAGGGGCACTTAATCTAGAATTAGGGTAAGGGAGGTCTTCATGGAAGGGATAACAGTTAAGCTGGAACCTAAAAAAATAATTGCAGGGATTGGAGTCAGGGGTTGATTGCAAAGTTTGGGGTCAGGTGGTGGGGCATAAGCAAGTATGTTCCTAAATAAGAAAATAGAATATATCCCATCCATCTTGTGCACATTCTTTGCCTCTCAACCTTAAAATGCTTTTATCCTTGACCTTACATAATTAAAAGTATGCAGTATATTAATTTACATAATGGTTTTACAGTCTTATTCTACTGCTTATTTCCTGTATATTGTTTACATCCATAAACTCTTGGTGGGTCTAGCCTCTCTTCAGAGAAATGTAGAATTGGGCGCTTACTAAATGGTAAGGCAAATAACTTTCTATTACAGCAGCAATCAGTAGACACTTGTAAACAATAGCAGCAGTAACAGGAAATGGAAATATTTTACACATAAAAAGTGGGTGTTTAAAAAGGAAACACTCAAATACACAAATTCACAAATATGTGCTCTAACTTAGAGTTTATTGAGCTATAATTCCTTGTATTTATAAAAAATAAAAAACAAAATTCAGACTTCCAAAAATTTCCAGTTAATCAGACAAAAAACAAACTCATAGACAGACAGCAGTATCATGGTTACCAGAGGGAAAGGGGGTCAGATATATGGTAAAGGAAGGAGACTAAGGCTATGGGTGGTGAGCACACAATGCAAAATACAGATGATATATTAGACAATTGTACATCTGAAGCTTATGTGATGTTATATAACCAAGATTAGCCCAATAAATTTAATCAAAAAAAAGTTTCTTCAAGGAATGTCTTTTTTTTTCAAGAGTTTTTCCCAAATTTTTCCCCTCAGTTTCTACCCAATGTGAAAACAGCCAGCAAAAAAGTAGGGACATCAATCATACAAACTTGGAATCAGGTCTTTCCCAGCCGAGTCTCCGGATGAGGCTGCAGCCAGCTGACACTTCGATTTCAGCCTTATGAAACCCTAAGCAAAGAATCCAGAGGGAATGTGTCAGATTCCTGACCCCTGGAAACTGAGATAATAAGTTTATGCTGCTTTAAGCCTGTGAGTTTGTGGTGATTTGTTGTGCAGCAATAGAAAACAATGACAGGATGACAATTACGCTTTTTTCCTAGGACTGCTCTGAGGCTCACATGAGACAATCCATGTGAAATATTTAGCATGGCACCTGGCCCACAGTGAGCACAGTGTTAGTTACTGACCAGTATTAACTTGAGTCAGGCAAGTGATTCCAACTAACTAGACCTTGTTTTTTTTTTCTCATTCCTGTTATAACATTAAACTACAGCTAAATTTTTATAGACTGAAATTTGATTCAAAGTGTCCACGGATTTCTACAGGGGCAAACCAGTGTCAGGGCCCAGTCTTCTGAGAAGGAACTGTGTGAAGTTTCAGACACGGAAACTGCTGGTACCAGCATGACTGGCTTCATGGACCTTACCACATGTCTCATGACTGACAACATTTGGGACGTTGACCACTAAGACATACTTTGCAGGTACTTTTCTTGTTTGTTTGTTTGTTTGCTTGCTTTTTTATCTGTATTTATTTATTTATCTAATGCTACCTTGCGGCGCCATTTTGTTTTTTGGGTTTTTTTGGTGGTGGTTTCTGGAGGGAACAAAGTCAGAACACCTCAAGTCCGTGGAACACTGTGACATACGCATTTAATGGTGGCTCTTCATGTCTTTTAGAAAACAGGGCTGTTTTGATAAGGTAAATTCAGAAGATTGAGTTTTACTAGCCAATTAATGCTGAACAAAGAACACCCCAAATAAAACAAAAAAAGGCTGTGGTACGTATGGCCCGTTACTTCAAAATGAGTTTTCTGGAAGTGCTCGGATTGTATCTCATTAACCATTCTCCTCTTTCAGGATGAGATACTAGAAGTCAGTGAATTCTTACAGCTCTTTGAAAGCAAGGTTCTTGGATTTCACAGTGTTTGTTAACAATGTGCAAAGATCACCTATAAAACCAAGTGTGTTGGGCCCAGTTAGCGTGATCTCCCAGCCATGGCGATTTTTTTACTACATGCTCATTATAGAGCCCACAGACAGCATGCATAAAAGAGATGACAGACACCGCTTCTAGTGACCTGTTGTGGAAATTCTGCTCCTTCTATGTTGAAAGCCCGGCAGGAACTGTGTCCTTAATTCCTTTGGTGGAGGTTTTATGTAAGCTTTGATAACTGGAGAAAGACCAAGGAAAAGCAGCCCCATTAAGAACCTAGTGTAATTCTTTGTTTTTCGTGGGTGTGCATGTTCCTGATTCGAGAAGATCACCTGCAGACACTCCCCCTCCCCATTTGCCTGTTATTAATTTGACTATTTATAATGACGTATGGCTCTGTGTATGTATGTATTCATAGTCATATTTATTTGTCCTTAGAGGTTATAGCCTGTTAAGCATTTCCCTGTGAATTTCTATGGCATTCCATTGGCCTCTAGCGCCTGAGAGAGAATTGTCTAACGTGTAACTGGACAGAGGCTGTTCTCATGCAGAGTTGGGTTCTTCAGCCAGAGGCCCTTGAGGCCCGCCATATTTACTGGTGTAGTACTTGCACCATCCCCCCTGCCCGGATTCAGCACCTCAACAGCAAGCCCGACCTCCAGTGATAGGCAGGCTTGTTTTCTGCCCCAGAGTTGCTGTACATTGCTTGGAGTCTCTTTTCTGAAATAATTAGGTGAAAGGCCATGTTTTTCTTTCTGACTCTACTTTTACTCAACATGCTCACTCTTCACTTACCACCTGACACAATGTATTTAACCTTTTGTTACTTATAATGTAAAATTATGAAATCTGCATATGGAGACCACCCCTGCTTCTAAACTTAAGTGGTCTTTCTGGCAGGTGGTCTTCAGTCTAACAATGCTCCCTATAGTGTATGCTTCTAACACACGTGGAATGGTTCTTCAGGGTTTAAATAACCTATAATTATGCCACAGTCAATGTAGATGGCCCTGAACAACCTCCAAATTATCCCAAGGATTTTCTTGGTGATCTTGTGTGGAGTGGGGTCTCCATAATTGACCCCAGGAAACCTACAACAAGGTTGGCCATGGCCTCTCCATGAATCATTAACCATTAAGTAGGGCCATTGCTGGGCATCAGTTCAGCTTGCGGAACAGTTGGAAGCCTGTCGTTCCCGTTCTCAGGGGTCTGCGAGCTCAGCAGGGAAGCCTGTGTGCAGTGGTTTTAAGAAAAGCATTTCTTATGTGGAAAGGCATATGTGAAGCTGGACCTGGCTAGGCAAAACATTTTGTTCAACCTCTTTTCGCAAAAGTTATTTTTTTTTAAACAGCCTAATGTGCTGGGTAAATGGCCTGCATTCATGTTAGGCAGGTGGTCTCTTAAGGCAGGTTCAAAAAACATTACTCTGATGGGAAATAAACTATATGCTTAGAGCCCTTAGCTATTTCGGAAGGTGGTCTTTGGATATAGGTGGTCTCCTTAGCAGTTTTTATTGTATACACTCAATGTGCGTATTTGGTTAATGCTGCTTCATTTGTTTATGTGTGCTGTATCTGTCTACAAACTTCTCAGGGACAGAATCAGAATTAACTTGCTCTTTTTTTTATAAACTGAGAATAACTATCTGCCACCATGACTATTTTAATATGTTTTTAATTATAAAATGGGCTGGTTATGTTAAGCTTATGGGTGGTGCTGGAGAAACGGGCTTACTGGGCAGACTGGTTTAGGAATGTCAAGTTACCCATGTGAAGCATGGGGTAGGGAACTCAGATGATCTATCCAGAGGGTGAGGGACAATCTCACAGGAGAAAGCAGGTACACAGTCTGAAATATAGGAAGATGCAAATGTCAGTCCAGGCTCCACTGATCAGAGCATCACATAGTGAACCAAATACTGAAGCAAATTCTGGCTTAACCAGGGTCCAGGTCATCATCTAGTCTCATGGTATAAGATGACCTTGGCCTTCAAGTAACTCTGAATAAGTGGCTGTATTAGGTATGGAGGAATATGGGAGTGAAGAGCTATTCTTGGGATTTTTCTGCCACATTTTCCTTTTCTTTTTTCTTTTCTTTCTTTCTTTCTTTTTTTCCCTTGGAGGTAATTTTTCTTGCTAAGTAAGAACTCGAAGCAGATTTTCCACTTTTGTTTTCCTTAACAAGACTATCTTACTCTTTATCCATCTTCTTTAAATATTAACATAGACGCTTTGATATTAGCAGGGGTGGACTGACAAGCTGTGCTCTGACATCTCAGCTGTGAATGATTGTGTCTGACATTTGATGTAGGTTGAGGCCTGGAGGTGCTGCTGTCTTGTGTGTGCTTTTTAAATGTTGGTCTTCCCCCTTGTCATATTCACCTGGGTGCTCCACACTTTCCCCAAACTCAGAATGGTCAAACCTAAACCGGTTGTATTTTACTCCAGACCTTGTGGATAAATTCTCCATCTCAGGAAATGTATCCATTATCCTCACAGGACTTTAGGAGTCACTCATGACTCCTGCCTTTCCTTATTCCTCATTCATTCAGTCAATCAAGGGCTAAAGTCTGTTGCTCCTCCCTTCTTCTGGTTTCTATTCTCAAGCCGCTGCGCTGGAATAGCTCTGGTTATTGCCACCTGGGTTGTTCCAATATCTTCCTTCCTATGGTCTCTCTGACTCTAGCTTTGATCTCTCCCATCTATTCTCAGCAAGCTACTAGAAGAATCTTTCCAAAACCCAGATCTGCTTGTATTTCTCCCTTGCTTGAAATCTTTTGATAACTACCCAGTGTTCTTAAGATAAAAACCCAAATCCTTATCATAGACTACAATCTGGCCTCAATTTACCTCTCTAGTCTCATCTCTTATTATGTCCTTTCTTGTATACCATGATGGAGTTGCACTGAAATATTTGTGATTAATTGAATAAATCATATTTCATGTTTTTTCTTTTGTTTATGCTCCTCATCGATGCTTCTCTCACTCCTTATCTTACCTGGGAACACCTGTACATCTCTTGCTTAGCTCAATGGTCACCTTCTTTGTGAAGTGGAAAATACCTGAAACATTTTCTTATGCTCCTCATCCATCAGATGGATGAACTAACTATTCCTTCTATATTTCATGGCACCAACTTCTATCACAGTGACTATGTCACTTCATTTCTTCTCTGTGTATGTCACCCCAATCCCTTCACAAGACTGTAAGGTTTTGAAGAGCAAGGACCTTGTCTCATTCATCTTGCATAGTGCCTGACACCTAGTAGTGATCACACATTTTTTTAAAAAGAATAGATTTGGGGCATATCTAGTTATCTCATATAAGATTGATGTGATGATAATTCTCTTGGCTAACTAATAAGCTTCTTGCATTTTGATAGTGCTTTCTTTGATCTTATCAATAGCAATATATAAAAATGGAAAAAATAGATCCTCTGCCCCCAAAGTTAAGAGATTTGCTTTTACAGAATAAGTAGGATCAGAATTAATTTTTTAAATTCAAATTTAGACTCTAATGTTGGAGGAGGTTATGCAGGTTGACCCTCAAATTGGAACTGGGCTATTGGAGGCCCCTCAACCCCTCCCATGTCTTTGGAATGTGCATTCCACCCACTGTTTCCTTAGCAGAGCCCTTTCAAGGACTTAGCCTTGAGACAGTAAGGTATTTTCGAGACCATTTGGATTGTATACATGACGAAACTCAATTAAGGCTTCTATATAAACTTTTAAGATTCTGGTGGGGGAAGAAATCTACTCATCTTGTGGGTGACCCAAGGCAAGCTCTAGAGGTCTCCAGACAACCAACCAACAATTGGCAAGCCAGCCAGCAGACTAAAGAAACAGGTCTTGGGAAAGAAGCTTCTGTTGGGGAAATCTTGAGTTGGCCTTCAACCTCTCTGTAGGGAAGGGTGGCCCGTACGTTAGAAGTTTGTGGACTGTTTAATTACAGGGACACTCACAAACACTAGCTGCTTTAATGTGTTTGTTTGAGGAACTTCACACAGTACAACATGGCAAAGAGAGACAAATAGCTACAACCATGGGCTGGCATCTGCTGTCGCAGTTGGCTGGCCACCAAAGCCCACTGAGAGACCGAAGCTCAAGTTGAAAGCTGGAGGGAGAACTGAGGTTAGAGAAGGACCTGCAGTTGCCCACTCTTCTGCTAGCTTCAGGCCTAGCAGAGAAGGTGGGAGAGCAGGAGAAGAGGTTGGAGAGCTCAGTGTGCTGTGTTGTAGAGCTAGGAGGGCACGAGCTGCAGAGGATTAAGGTCTGAGCACTTATGCCAGAGCCTGATTAGGATGCTAAGGGGTGGAGTGTCTGGGAAAGCGAGGAGAACCCAGGGCAGGATGTGGTAGTGATTGACAATGAAGCGCCCTGGGGTCCACCACCTCCTATAAGTGCATGGAAATCACAGATCTGCAGTGGTCTACAACTTTCTTCTGTCTTTTCCTGTCCTCCATGTATGGGGGCCAGCTCCAGATTTCACCTGGGGAGTTCCTGAGTTCTGAATCAACAATATAGTCAAAGGCTGAATGTCTTACCAAGTTCACTTTGAATTGATGCTGTCTGGATGCTGTTCCAATTTTCTATTTTATATATATATGTATATATGTGTATATATATACACACACACACACTATAGTAGTATGTATATACTACTATACTATACTAAGATAACTTTAATTTCATTTGTTCCAAGTACACAATAACTTCATTTTTTAAGAATGTATT
>VMDR010031249.1:0-12114 GCA_007922815.1 Macrotus californicus | reverse complement strand
TTTGGCTTCTACATTTCCTATACTATTCTTAACCTCCCCCTGTCTATCTTCTACCTATCGTTTATGCTTCTTATTCCCTGTACCTTTTCCCCCTCTTTCCCCACCCTCTCCCCTGATGTTAACCGTCTGTGTGATCTCCATTTCTGTGATTCTGTTCCTGTTCTAGTTGTTTGCTTAGTTTGTTTTGGTTTTTGTTTTAGGTTTAGTTGTTAATAACTGTGAGTTTGTTGTCATTTTACTGTTCATAGTTTTGATCATCTCCTTTTTCTTAGATAAGTCCCTTTAACATTTCATATAATAAGGGCTTGGTGATGATGAACTCCTTGAACTTGACCTTATCTGGGAAGCATGTTATCTGCCTTTCCATTCTAAATGATAGCTTTGCTGGATAGAGTAATCTTGGATGTAGGTCCTTGCCTTTCATGACTTGGAATACTTCTTGCCAGCCCCTTCTTGCCTGTAAGGTTTCTTTTGAGAAATCAGCTGACAGTCTGATGGGAACTCCTTTGTAGGCTACTGTCTCCTTTTCTCTTGCTGCTTTTAAGATTCTCTGTTTATCTTTCATCTTGGGTAATGTAATTATGATGTGCCTTGGTGTGTTCCTCTTTGGGTCCAACTTCTTTGGGACTCTCTGAGCTTCCTGGACTCCCTGGAAGTCTATTTCCTTTGCCAAAGTAGGGAAGTTCTCCTTCATTATTTGTTCAAATAAGTTTTCAATTTCATTCTCTCCTCTTCTCCTTCTGGCACCCCTCTGATTCGGATATTGGAACGTTTAAAGACATTCTGGAGGTTCCTAAGCCTCTCCTCATTTTTTTGAATTCGTGTTTCTTCATTCTGTTCTGGTTGAATGTTTCTTTCTTTCTTCTGGTCCACATCATTGATTTGAGTCCTGGTTTTCTTCCCATCACTGTTGGTTCCCTGTACATTTTCCTTCATTTCACCTAGCATAGCCTTCATTTGTTTATCTAATTTGTGACCAAATTGAACCAAGTCTGTGAGCATCCTGGTTACCAGTGTTTTGAACTGTGTATCTGATAGGTTGGCTATCTCTTCCTCGCTTAGTTGTATTTTTTTTTCTGGAGCTTTGATCTGTTCTTTCATTTGGGCCATTTTTGTTGTCTTGGCACACCTGTTATGTAGTAAGGGGCGGAGCCTTAGGTGTTCACCAGGGTGGGGCAGCCACGTTGCTGTGTTGTGATGCTGTTTGTGGGGGAGGGGTCCAAGAGGGAACAATGCCGCTTGCTCCACTCTCTGCCGGTTTTCAGTCACTTTTCACGCTACCCACAGTCAAATTGGGCCCTTCTGGTGCTGATTTCCGGGTGGGTGGGCTTGTGTATGCTCTAGGACCTGTCGGTCTCTCCAATGAGCTCTCCTGTGAGTCCGGGAGTTTCCCCCACTGCCACCCCCTCAACCCCCACAGGAGTTTTCATTCAGAGGCTTTGAGGCTTTATTTCCCTGCGCTGGAACTCTGGGCTGTGGAGTCTGTCTTGCTCCCCAGTTATTCCTCCTGGTTTATCTGCATGTGGGTGTGGGACAGCCTGATCCACCAGCAGCCACCTCGCCCGGTCCGCCAGCCACACCTTGCCTGCCCCGATCCACCAGCTGCCACCCTGCCTCGAGTCTTCTTCCTCGAGTCCTCTCCGCCCTGGCTGCCCGTCTTCGCCCCTCCTACCAGTCTGGATGAATGTTTCTTCTTTAACTCCTTGGTTGTCAGACTTCCATACAGTTCTATTTTCTGTCAGTTCTGGTTGTTTTTTGTTTTTAAATTTGTTGTTGTTCTTCTTTTGGTTGTGCGAGGAGGCACAGTGTGTCTACCTATGCCTCTATCTTGGCCGGAAGTCCCCTCCTGCTGACTTTAAACCCACTGAGCGAGTTCTGCTGGTCTTCCTGGATGCCACAGGCAGAGGGGGACTGGGCTTCACTTTTCTCCCTTCCTATGGTTTTAGGAGGATAGAGACCAAGTGTGGGTTGCAATCTTCACAGTTGTCCAACCTCCCTCCCAGGTCCTCTGTGAGCTTCCAGCTCCCACCGTCCATCTGCGCCAGGCTGGCACCTTTAATCTGCAAGTTGTGCTGCAGTCCATGTGGTACACCTCCTCCTTGCTCTTTGGGAGCCCACTGGGCTGGAGCCTGCCTCCAGGCAAGCAGCACCAGTCAGCTACCGCTGTGTGAGCAGCGTGAATCAGCCAACAGGCGAGTGGTGCCAGTCAGCCTCTGGGTGGGCAGCTCGAATCAGTCTCCAGTTGAGCGGCAGGAGCCACCCACGGTGTGAGAGTTCCCTAAACAGCAGCTGAGAGCCTTTTTTTGAGTAAAATCCTCTGGGTAAGCCCACTGTACTTAACAAGCTCCCAGACTCTCACACAGCCCAACTTTCTAACCAGACCAGAGACTATCCAGGTCAGGGTCCGACATCACCCAACTCTTCTCCCTTCTCCAGGTGTCACCTGGCTCCCCAATTTCTCCGGCAATGACCTAACCAGCATCCACAGTCCCAGTGGCTGAACACCACCTCTGTGTGTCTCCCATTTTGTCTCTGTTCCCTCAGCGACTTCAAGCATCCAGGTCCCTCCTGGTGCCTGCTGCCCTCCCTGCTCTGGTAGGGGAGGGAGCTGGTGATCCAACTCTCCTCCAAGGAACCTGCAGCAGGCGGCGGGCTAGGGGGCCGCAGCAGCTTTGGTCTCCGCACAGATCCCAGGGACCTTACTGTCTGTTTTTCAATGTCCACTACAATTTTTGGCCTCCAAACTTCATAAAAGCTGGGATAGCGTTAACTGTTCGCTCTGTTCCTCAGAAGATCGGCTAGGTGTCCCAGCTAGACACAGGGAGAGGTGGGCTCCTCTCCCACCTACCTCACCGCCATCTTTTTCTCTTCTCCTTTATCTACCATATCAATTCTAACTCCCCTCCCTACTTTTCAGAGTTCTCTGTAACCTAGTCCTACATTTCTTGTCCAAAAGTAAATCACATGACAAACATTTACTTGTTAATAACATAGAATCTAACCTTAAAACCATCCTGAGTTTACAAATATGACTAACTCTTGTGATGGTAGATGCTTATGGAGAGCTGTTCTAAAGTCTCTCAGTGTCCCAGCGTTTACTACCTGCCCTTGCTTCTGATGAGACAAAGGTTCTGGAGTGACACAGTGACCTTTACAAAGCTAACATTGTCTTTAAAAAAACTTAGTGTAGTGATACAAAGGACTAGGAGGAACTTGGGTGGTACCCTAACATAACTTTACTGTGTGTGTATCTCTCCAGGGTCCCACAAAGGGATACTTCACTGGGACATAATGGGCATTTAGCAAGTACTTGTTCAGTTGAGGCAAATTTATTTTTTAAAGAGCAAGTTTTATATGTTCACTGCATCTCTGCTTAATTCTACCAAGCTAAACGATTCTGATATTTCTAATAGGAACTCATTTTAAAAATCTCTAGCCTTGGCTGGTGGCTCAGTTGGTTAGAACATCATCCAATGCTCCAAAAGGTTGCAATTTCATTCCCAGTCAGGGTACATACCTAGGTTGTGGGTTCGAGCCCCACTCGGACACATGCAGGAGGCAGCCAATCAATGTTTCTCTCTTTCTCTCTTTCTCTCTCCCCCTCTCTCCTTCTCTCCCTCTTCCTCCCCCTCCCCTTCCCTCCCTCCCCCTTTCTCCCTCTCTAAATTTAATGGACTTATACTTTGGTAAGGATTTTTTTAATTCTGTATTAATGAGCCTATATTTTCTCAGATTTCAGCTTCGTAAGTGAAATTCTAAGTAAAATAACTATTTTTTATTTTAAAAACAGTGAGCTAATCTTGTGAATTTACTTTTTTGACATTTGTCTTTGTATTTTTAGACTATTAAACCCAAAAAGGATGTTGCTTTGCCTGTCAAAGCTACACGACCCATCAACATTAAACTTCAGCCCAAACCTGCCAATATCCCAGGGTCCCAGAAGCCAAAGTTGGAGCCACCAAAACTTCTGGGCAAAAGGCCGACTTCAGGATATGTTTCTTCCAACCCAAACTGTAAGCCTTCCAGCAGTAATCAGCAACAGCACAAAGCTGGACCATCCACTGGAGAGCTGTCAAGGAAGACTGAGGGGTCACTTAATGTACAGGGACTGAAAGCTGCAAAGCAGCAGGTGACACATCATGAAAATGCTGTACACACAGACATTGTGGGCAATGTCCGTGGTGAGGGTGAGTCCTTACACAACTTTGTAAAAGAGATGAACAAAGAAAACTTTCCCCAAACTTTACTGGACTCTGAGAAGATGCCACATCCTCAATTATGGACCAAAAGTAAACCAAAAACTAGCTCTTATAATCAAACCAAAAGCAGTCTGGCCCCTAAGCAAGCCTTGGGTAAAAGTTCATTGAATCATGCTGTTCTGAAAGACAGAGCTAATAAACGGTCTGTTGGGGACACACAAACGAGGATTCCTCCAGTAAAGCCACAGCAGCTCTCTAAGGGAACAGCTCTTGTGAAACCAGGAGAAAAACGCCCAAAGACAGCTCCCTCTCACTTTGTTCAGACCCTTGGTAGGAATCAAGCATCAGAGAAACCAGGGCTCAGAGACATGAAGGACATAAAGGTTGACGGTGGTAAATATGGAGGAGTGGGTGGAGTTAGGTTACCGTTACACACTGTCACTGAACAAAAAGTAGAACAGACCAGACCCAGGACGCGCCCTAGTCTCCTTCAGGGAGGACTCCACCACAGACACCCACACGTTAAGCAAGACCAGAAGCCCACTCAACCTTGTTCTAGGCCCCAGACATCGTGCGGGCAGCAGAAATCCAAAGCTGTGAGCCACAGGCCTAACGTGACAGTTGGCAGCTCTACTTCAGTCATTCCCAGCACCCCAAGTTTAAGAGCAAGTGGAGCCAAGGGAAACAAACACAACAGCAGCTGTCAACAGAGAGCACGGACCCTGGACTCCAAGCTGAAAGGGGGTCTTCCCCAGAATCATTTTCTAAACAAGACAGCTCCCAAAACTCGGACTGGTGGCACAGCCACAGAGGGAAGAGGAGCCCTCACTAGAACGCAGACTAGCCCAGGTGTTAAGAAGAAGGTCACAGCAGAGGATCGAAGGAAACAGCTGGAGGAATGGCAGAAATCTAAGGGGAAAATGTATAAGCGGCCTCCAATGGAACTTAAAACTAAAAGAAAAATAATAGAGGAGATGAATATTTCATTCTGGAAAAGCATGGAAAAAGAAGAGGAAGAAAGGAAAGCACAACTTGAATTGTCCAATAAAATTAACAGCACTCTGACCGAGTGTCTGCAGCTTATCGAAGGGGTGAGTGAGGAGGGTTATCTCCAAAGCTTTGACCCAGAGACAAGGGAGGGAGGGAGAAAGGGAGAGAAACATCGATGTGCAAGACATCAGTTGCCTCTTGCAAGCCCCTAGCTGGGGACCTGGCCCACAACCCAGGCATGTGCCCTGACTGGGAATCGAACTGGAGACTGTTCAGTTCACTGGACAGCACTCAATCCACTGAGCCACACCAGCCAGGGCCATTTTTCTTAAATATAGTTTAGGGGAGGTAACCTCTGTCCAAACAGAGACTTAGTTACTCACTGTGGGAGATAGTTTTGTATATGTATCACTTTTCAGTTTCGTCCGTGGTCATTTGTCTACTTAGGATTTGTATTTCTTGGGCCATTTCAGTAATTCTGTGCCTTTAGTTCAATCAAACATGTTAAAGAGTTCTCAATCTTTTGAAAAGGCTATCTTTGGAGTTTTATTGATTTTTTTCTCCTACATCAATGTCTACATCTATTTTTATGTTTATTGTCCTTTTTCTAGTTTTTTTTTTTTCATTGTAAGCTTAGATCATTTATATTAGTCTTATTTTTTTTTAAATACACTTAATGCTATAAATTTGCCTCTGAATTGAGCTTTGGTCATGTCCTTCAGGTTTGATAGGTAATGTTCTTTATGAATCAGAGTAGAGTCAGAACAGTAGAAGCCATACCAGGTATATAATCCTAGAAAGAATATGGTGCTAGGGGTGGTTTCACAGTGTCTTACCTGAGCTCCCTAGAAGCAGCCCCTAAGAGGAGAATGTATGCGAAAGTAATTTATCAGGAAGGGAATCCCAGGAAAACAGGAGAGTGAGATGTGGGGTCAGGACGGGAAGGAGGCCAAGCAGGGTGTATACCCAGCAAAGTCCACAGAGGGTGACTGTGGCACAGTCCCACAGGAAGCTCTGGGGACACTGGGAGTCACACCGTCTCAGAGTTTGCCCTGATCAAGGGCACTACAGTGATGAATGGCTGCCTCAGAGGGGCAAAAAGTCCCCGGCACTTGTGACTCTGACAAATACAAAGAGGCGCAGAGGCTGGCTATTGGACATAACAGCATTTTGTGCGTGTGTGTGCACAAAAATGGTAAGGGGATCATCAGAGGGACATGGTGCTATATGCAGTGCTGGCAGCCACAATTCTGGGTCCAGAAGAACCAGGAGATGTTGGGGGTATCATCTAAAATATAGAAGAGCCCTGGCCAAGTGGCTCAGTTGGTTGGAGTATCGTCCCGTACACCAGAAGGTGGCAGGTTCGATTCCCAGTGAGGGCACATACCTAGGTTGTGGGTTCGATCCCAGGTCAGGGTGCACACAGAAGGCAACTGATCAATGTTTTCTTTCTTTCTTCCTTCCTTCCTTTCTTTCTTTCTTTCTTTCTTTCTTTCTTTCTTTCTTTCTTTCTTTCTTTCTTTCTTTCTTTCTCTCTCTCTCTCTCTCTCTCTCTCTCTCTCTCTCTCTCTCTCTCTCTCTCTCTCTCTCCCTCTCTCCCTCTCTCCCTCTCTCCCTCTCTCCCTCTCTCAAATCAATAATTATATCCTCAGGTGAGGATTTTTTTATTTTTATCTTTTTTAGTATAAAAGCTAAGAGAGACAAACCCTGCTGGTAATGGAACTCCAGCTCTAAAGAGGCAAACTGCCCAGAAGAAGCTGGTGCTACAGAGCTGGAGGGGGCCCTGCCAGGCTGGGCTTAGACCTTGAGAAAAGGATGCTCCCCCATTGGTGTGAATGCCAGGGGAAAGGAGAGAGGTAGAACCAGTTGCTGCTGCTGGGCTGAATGGCCACTGCTGACTGATAATTGCAAAGAGGAAGAGGAGGACCCCTCTCCTCTCCAGCTCTGCAGGCTCCCTAGTAGTGCCCCATGCTGGCAGAGCCCCGCAAGGAGCTGTGGTGAGCAGAAGGTGGTTAGCAGACCTCTAGCCCTAGGGTCACGAAGCAGAGGAGAAACAGGGTTTGGAGCTCAGAGCTTAGTAACTGGCATAGAGTTCTCTTGGTTGCTCATTTCTAACAAGTTTGAGGATTCTGTTTTTAGCAATTCTTTAACCGCAAAATTGTCTTCAAAAGTATCTTTTTAACTTCCAGATGTGTTGATTTTTTTCCTGGTTATTTTAATTTTTAATATGCTGTCAATTTATTGACATTTTCTGGTCTTAATGTCTGATCGGTCTTGGTGAGTGTTCCAAAAGTGTTTGAAAAGAGTATGTATTTTCTGTTGAATGGAAAACTCTATGTGGGTATCCATTAGAACAAACAGAAAATTTAAATAGCACAACTGTTTATTTGTGTTTGTTACTTCATCTGTTGCTTTCCAAAAGAAATATGCCAAAGCCTCTCACTGGTATTCTGATTGGTGATTTCTCTTTGAACTTTTGTCAAACTTTTACTTCCTAATTTTTAATTAAATGAACCAGGTTAACATTTAAGAACATTATATAAACTTCAGGTGTACAACTTCATAACACGACACCCGTGCTCTTACTCCATTGTGACGCCCACCACCTGAAGTCCAGCCCTCCTTCCCTGACCGTGTCTTTCAGTCCTTGCGTGGTGCACGTAAGGCCCTACGGCCTGTTTCAGTTTCTCTTCTCTCTTATGCTAGTCTTGCACACCTGCTGTTTATTCTTTTTAGCTTTTGTAAAGCGAATCTTTTTCTGTGTCTATATTTCTAGAAGAGTGTCTCGTGTGAATACATACAGTTGAATTGTTTTAACCAAATCTGGAATTCTTTGCTTCAAAAAAATAAATTTAGCTCATATATATTTATTGTAATTACTCATATGCTTAAACTTAGACCTGCCATTTTTATTTTGTAATTGAATTCACATAAATTCTTTTTTTAAGTATTTACTTATTTTTGGTGAGAGGGGAAGGGAGGGAGAAAGAAAGGGAGAGAAACGTCCGTCTGTTGCCTCTCACACGTGCGCATGTCCCGACCGGGGACTAAACCCACAACCCAGGCATGTGCCCTGGCCAGGAGTCAACCAGCGACGATTGCTCTGTGGGACAACGCCCAACCAACTGGGCCACTGTCAGGGTTATGTGAAGTCTCTTTGATGTTCCCTTATTTCTGTGTTTGATCCAATTGACTTTATTTCATAAAGTATATAAATTAAAGTCACAAAAGAAAATGGTGTAAGTTCATACATACATGGTACACAAGTTTCATATCATATTTTTCATCTAGTTACTTTTATTTTAAGTCTTCCACTTGAATTCTAAAGTTTATTCACTAGTCATTTCATGATTTTTGAATGGTGAGCTTTCTGAGGCCTTATGCTTGTGGAACTGCCATTATTTTGTCCACACGTTTAAATTATATTTAGTTTGGCTGGGGCAAGTTTCTAAATTCAAACTGTTTTCCTGGGAAAATTTGAAGTTACTGTTTCATTTTGTTTCTTGCATCTGGAGTTACTAATTTATTAAAGTTCCTGTCAATCTAATTCTTATTCCTCTGTGGATGATGCTTTCTTCCCTCTCTAGAGGAGGTTAGGGTTTTCTTTTTGTCCTTGGTTTTCTAGGTGTGGTGTTCCACGTAAGGACCTTTCAATCTGAACGTTTGTTGTCTTGGTCAGTTTTTGGAAATTTTCTTCTACAACTGCTTTGAGTGTGTGTTCAGCTTTGTTCTGTTTTTCCTTCTAGAAATTCTCTTACTTGATATTGAAATTCCTGCATAGTAAATATATCCTCCAGAACTTACCTTTTCTTGTATACTCTCCATTTTTTTGTTTGTTGCACTGGGTTCTGGGAGAATCCCACTTCCGGATTTTCAGCTCACTGTTTCTTCTTCAGCAGCATCCAAGCCACTGTTTGCCCTCAGGTTGATTCTCTTCCATAGCAGGCGGTTCTGGTTTCACGATGGTAATATTCTCTCATCCACCTGAAGATATCGACTGCAGTACTCTTAAAACGTATTCCTCTTTGCTCCCCCAACTATCGGCTGCAGTGTTTATTCCTCTGGTTGGTGAGTTTTATGCCTGTTCATGTAGTGTCGGTGCTTCTTGATGGTAGCTCACCTCTGTGTCCACCCCATCTCACGAGGAGTAGGAGGTGCTACTTGGCTGAGTGCACCAGTACCTGGGCCACGTTCCTCCTGGTCCATTTCCCTGTCCTGGTCTGGGTACCAGCCAGGAGGGCACCAGATCAGTGAAGCCACTTTAAAGTTCCTTTGTGTGGGATTCAACCCTCTTTCATGTACTCCCACACAGACCCCCATCATGCACACGCGCGCGCACACACACACACACATACACACACACACACACACCTGTACCACCTTCTGCTTCTGTTAGAGTCATATGGAAAGGTTTATGGAAAGCCTGGTTCTGTCCCATGTTCACATTGCTGTGAATGTTGGTTACTCTGGGGTCTGCGTTTGGTTTAGTTTGGTGTCGTCCCACATGAAACTGTGGGACACATTCCTTCCTTCAGCTGTGATGCTGTGATAGACATTTTCCTGTCTGTTTGGTCTCATGTAACTATTCAGATTTAATGGTCGCTGTCAAAGCTCATTGACATGTGCTATTTAAATGGGTGCATTTTATTATGTATAAACTGTACCTTGGTAAACTGAACCATTTTTAAAGTTCAATTCTAAAAATTGATCAGACTGATTTCTGCATACCTGCTATGCTAATAAGTAGGGGACATGAGTAGCAGTGAGATGGTAATTTCCTCTGGGTGTTTTTTTTTCCAGGGTGTACTTTCTAATGAAGTATTTACCGTATTGTCTAGTATTCCTGAGGCTGAAAAGTTTGCTAAATTCTGGATCTGCAAAGCAAAGTTCTTGGCAAGTAAAGGCACATTTGATGTTATTGGACTGTACGAAGAGGCCATTAGAAGTGGGGCAACAGTGAGTATCTGTCTTGAGTGGGTGATGGCTTGAAAATTCGCTCTCACATGGGTTCTGTTGTTTGCAGTATGGCAGTAATGTAATGTAACTTCTAATTCACTTCATAAAGTTATATACAGAATGTGACGTACGGTGTGTCCTTTATGAACATTATAATTAAAACATTTATGCCAGAGAAAGTGGTGTTACCTGTAAACTAATAGAATCACTTTTTTTGTCAAGTGAATGTGTCTCACTTAACACTTATTGTATAAATATGCACTTACGGAAAGTCATAGCATAACAAGTTATAACATCAATATTCAAGACTTAAAAAGCCATGCCTCAGCATAAAGAACCTAGAAATATATTAAACCCAACACATCAGTATCCATAAATCAGTAATTTAGAACCATTGCATGAAATTCCTTTTAATTCTAAAATCTAATAAAACTATCTCTGTATTGAGGAATTAATTTTTCTAAAGACTAATAGGAGGGTATAAGTAGAAATAAGGTGTAGTACTATTTCTGAGAAATCAAGTTCTCATTTACTCTGGACTGGTGGCAATATTTTTTAGAGCCAGAGTCCTCAGCCTTTATCTCAGAACCTCCTGGGCTGCTAGCCCAGGAGAGCAGGAAATCACTGTCGTCCCATCTGTGCTGTAGCTTGGGACAGAGGGGGTGGGACTGCCGACTCTGGCTCCCCTCACCATGAGATCAAAAATCACCTCCACATTTGAAAGAGACACCGGGTGTGCTCAGGGGCAGTGGCCCAGCAAACCAAGTTTATGGGAGTCACAGGGAGGGTGGGACAGGCTGGTCCCACCCCCTTCCCGACTTACCACTGATTTACCAGTCCACCTGACCTCATGGGCAAGCGCTCAGCAGCCACCCGGTGTGTGCCATAGCCCTACGTCCTCGCCTCCTTTCATCCATGCTGTGCGAAGGGACCCTTTACATAAATGAGCAGGTATTCTACACAACACCATCCAAAGACTGCCCTTCTTGTCCTCAATCCTGTGACTGGGATCACTCGACAGCACTGTGGTGTGTTTTCAATGAGGTGCTTTCTTAACTGACCAAATGCTGCCTTGTTAGTCCCCTAAATCAATAAAGTATATGAAAGTTTGGGGAAAAAAACTATCTCTGTATAACTTTTAACAAAAAAGTCAGAGTTTTATAGGTCTTTTCACTTGCATGTTGCTTTCTGTCATCCTGTATTCTATGCACCACTTTTGATTGTTCAAAATCAGAGTTGTACGTGCACATAGTTTAAACAAATGGTTGGACAGGGTTCTTTAAATAGGGCCTCTGTGCCCCTCACCTCCCATTTCTCACTTCCCGGAACAAACTGATTGTTTTTCTATTTACCTCTGTGATTTCAGATAACATGCTTGTATTGCTGTTCCCTGATTTTTCCGTTTTGGACATGATTTGTGGACTTCCAGATGTGCAGGATTAGGATTTAACCTTTCACACACACCTGCACAGACCCCCGACACACTCACGCTCCCCATGACCTTGGCGTATCTGTGTCGTCCTTCATGCTTCCATTAGAGTCAGGAGATTCTGGCCACTATTACACGCTCGCATTGTGACGAGTGTGGAGGAGTGTAGGAGTGTGTTGAGCCGTGTATTTGTACTATGATTACTTTGTCCTTCAAGCACAACTTTCTACTTTTCCTGAAATTAATTGTTTCGTTTTCTGAGTGTTTATAATTAATTCCAAAACTCTTCTCTAATTGTCTAAATTTCTTTATTCTTTCAAAACATCAGACATTGTATTAATTTATTTTTCTTTTTTAAAAATATATTTTATTGATATGCTATTACAGTTGTCCCATTTTCCCCTTTTATTCCCCTCCACCCTGCACACTCCTTCCCACCCACATTCCCCCCCTTAGTTCATGACCATGGGTCATATATATGAGTTCTTTGGCTTCTACATTTCCTATACTATTCTTAACCTCCCCCTGTCTATCTTCTAC
>VMDR010031248.1:0-12109 GCA_007922815.1 Macrotus californicus | reverse complement strand
GAATGCATATATTTCACTACGTGTTGGGCACTGTTATGTGCCCTGTACTTATCATAATTTATTTTACCTTTACAACGACTCTATGAGGTGAGCGCATCACTTCCCCCATTTACAGATGAAGAAATTGAGGGACCAAAGGGCTACAAAAAGTTAAGAAGTTCAAAAAGCTAATAGTTGGTAGAGTCACGATTTGAATTCAAGCTGTCCAACTCCACTGTTCCCATTTTTGACTCTGACACCCCACTGCCTCTGCTGGTTCTTGCTTTACACATTTTAAGACTATGTATTAGTTATATTCAAGCTTATGTACATTAAAGTTTGTTATAGAATTGTACTTTCTTTCTATTGTGCAATGACCTTGCTTTTCGCCTTTAATTCCATTTCATAGGATATTAATATTACTCTATCAGTTTCATTTTATCACTTGACTATTGTTTACCCATCCCCTCCATGCCTTTTTTTAAACTGTACATTTTTTTTTCCCTCTGCTGGTTTGGATGTCATGAACTATATTTTTTTTCAGTTGTTACCCTAACTATTTTAATATATGTGTAACTATCATTTTTTTTCTAACAAATTTGATTTTACCTTCCCTCCTCCATAACACATGAACCTTAGTTCACTTTAAGAATCCATTAAACTTCCATAATTTTTTATTTTTGTAAAGCATTTAAGTTTTTCCTTTTTAAAACTCAAGAAAAAGTTTTTAGATATTTTTGAAATAATTATATTTATCGGTGTATTTATTAGCATCCACGTTAATATTTGGTTTTGCTATCTCTTTCCTGTAATTTTACTTTTCTTGTTGCTGAAGAATCTCTTTTAAGCATTTGTTAAACTAAAGATCTTTCTGTGGTAAATTTTGAGAGTCCTTGTCTATTGCAGTATGTCTTTGTTTAATTCTCACTACTGAAAAATAGTTAAGCTCGCACATGTGCACATGGGCACACGCACATTCTTGTTTAACCCTCACAGCCATACTATCTTATTGATGAGAAAACCAATGTGGGACAAAGTTAAGTATCTCCTCAAGGAACTGTAAAAGCATCATATAAAGTAGAAAATATTAAACAAAGTTATTGATGTGTTTTATCTTCCCTACTCCACTGAAACTACTCAAGAACAAAGACTGTCTTTTATTATAACAGAGATTTAACAAATTTTTTCATGAAAAGCCTTATCTTTCTATAAATAAATCTATAATGCATAGAAAATATAAATTAACAATTTTAGGGTTTTTTCATAATAATGCATTTATATTCTCATTCTGACTGTTCAAAATATGATAGATACCTCATTTGTTTTTGTATATTTAGTACTTATGCAGTTCCTGGTATGTGGTAAATGTTGAAAAAATGATGCGATTTTGAGTATTTCATGTGTAATTCAAAAAAACATGCATCTAAATCGAATATAAAGACTGACACTTTACTCCTAGTCATGTCAAGATTCTCAATGATTACCTAATATAATTTGAATGTTATTTTCTTTATGGTGATATAAAAAACCTAACATACAATTTTTCATCCTAAGCATTTTTAAGTGTGCACTTCAGTAGTGGTAAGTATTCACATTGTTGTGCAATGAATCTCCAGAAATTTTTCGTCTTGCAAAATTGAAACTCTCTATCCATAAAACAAGTCCTCATTTCCCCCCTCCCTTGTCCTTGGAAACCACTATTTTACTTTGTTTTTTTTTTTATAAAATTGACTATTTTAGATACTTTTTTATCATTTTTTGACTGCTCAATATTATTAAACATTTCAGGTAGTGCTGGTGGCAAAATACATTAAGGGATGCATACTTTATGATTGGCACATGCAAATCTCTCTCTCTCTCTCTCTCTCTCTCCCTCTCTCTCAGAGAGAGAAAAATTTGTCTTGTGGAAATCTGCTGCCTAATTTCTAGCTAAGCAGGACCCTTCCTTGGATAACAATTAAAAAGTAATCTTCTCTGTGAAACATAACTCACTGCCTAAAGGACCCTGTGAGAGAATTCCTGTATTTCATCTTCTCCTATTTTTTCTGTTTTTTAATTTCTTTTGGGGGGAGGTTGGAAACAGAAGCACTGTTGGAGTATTAAGAGTCTGTCTTGGAGATTCTTTTAAAAAGGCAAGTCTGGACAAACTTCAGATTTTCTCCCATAGTTAAGTAAAAGCCAAATTCAATATAAATTAATTAGTTTCATTCTCTTTCTTGATTGCTCCTTTCATGTTCTTTTGAGGTCAAAATGGCTTTCCTTAGTCATAAACAGATTCTACTTTGCAAACCCCAATTTAAATCAGTAAATGCTCTAAAAAGCCTCACGCCATGGGTTAAGAAAACATCACATGGCTCAGAGGGGCCATAAAAGGTTTTAGGTTTAGGAGTGCAAATATTATCTTTTGGGAGCCCCTACATGGCACCTGGAAAAACCTACCTGATGGTTTGGCTTGACCCTCCAGAGAGTCTTAGACCTTCTAGTAATCCTCATGAGTTACTTTAGCATGCAGCTTTAGCTATGAATGCAAAAATGTAGCTTAGCTCTGACGAGTCTAGAGGGCCTTATGCCTCTGGGTGCATAGCTGACAACTACCTTCTGTTCTAGTTTTTCCTTTATTTTGTTATTTCTGGCATAAGAAATATTTCAAGGGACTTTTTTATCTGTGAATCCGATATGTATTTACCGAATGCCCACTTGGTCAGCACCTCTGTTAGGTAGTATGCTGGGCACTGTAAAGACACACAGCATCCCTGCCCTCAGGAAGCTTCAATGAGCTTATAATTTGATCATCAGGTGATTTAAGGCACTGAAAAGTAGGAGGTGCAATCAGATTCCCAGAAGCCACCCAGGCCATTCTCTTACCTAAAGAAAGGATTTCATAAAATCTTTTCTCATAGATTTGGTTGTTATGGCTAAAGATCTCCAGAGAGAGGATCTCTCCAAACTTTGAATCAGAGTCAAGGTTCTTGTATGTAATAAAGATACATATGTACATGTTTCTCATGCAAACCAAGGTAGAAAGGTAGCTAGCAGTGGTCACACTGCTGGCAAGATACAAAATGCCCAGTTAAATTTCAATTTTAATGTTAGTATGATCCAAATATTGTATGGAATATTCTCATCCTAGAAACTTATTGGTTGTTTATCTGAAATTCAAATTTAACTGGGCATCCTTTAATGTTATTTACTAAATTTGGTAACTCCATATAGTAAAGAAAGAAGAAAGGTCAGGCAAAAATTACTTGAAATATTTAATTAATTAATGGCATCACAAGTGAAATAATTGAGTGGCGGTCAAACACTCATGACTTGAACTATGGCACCATTGGCGATGCACTTTGGAGCTGGCTCCGGGCCAGTTCTCTTTGCATAAGGATGACATTGGGATAGCCTGTGTGTCCTTGGCTCTCACGTTGTGGATTCTTATGACTAAAAGAAAGATTCAGGCTGTTTACTTTGGAAGAGCCATATGTTGTAATGGGGTCTCTTGCCGGACCCCTGTATATCCATTTTATCTCTAATAAACCACCCCTTTGAGATTAGGTGACAGCAAAATGGAGTTTACCTGGTGTACTACTGGACTTGGATTTTTATCAGGCATTCTACAAGGTGCTTGGAAGCATGGAGAAACTCTCCTAATATCTCTATGGCTTATGGCCTGTGTCTCAAGTTCTACCAGAAAGTAAGGTGGCGAATGTGGAGGGAACAGAAATATCTGCATTGTAAGCTCCGTGGTAGCAGAGACCAGACCTGTTTTGCTCACTGCTAGCAACCGAGTGCCTGGCACAGTCCTTTCAAACGCTGGATGATATTAAAGAATTCTGTCTTCCACATAGCTTATGCCCTTTACTCCAACTAAAAAAGGATAAATTCTTTGACTTTCACAAAGGGCCTCCATTTATTTTTTGCCTGTACAAGTCTGAAAAACTATATATAGAAAGAAAGTATAGTATGCTTCACCCATCCTGAGATCTTTTATTATTCAAAGTAAGAAAGTCAGTAATTTTTAAAATTAATTTCCCAAGAAATGTCTATACCAAATATTTATTTTGTACCATGTCTCTAGATTAAAATGTTCATATTTCATTGAAGTATAATTTACCTATTGTATTATAGTAACCCTCAAAATAACACCAAATTCATATTGGGCCTTTTATATTGTTAAAAGATAAACTGAGGAATATTAAAATTGGTAAGAGTTTATTTGAGCAGTTACCAATTCCAACTGGGCAGAACCAGAAGAGGTTAGGAGCATTCCACCAATAAAGAGTGAGGAAAAACGGGTATGGAGAAGGTTCAGAAGCAAAGAATGAAAGTAATTTGGTTGGCTATTGCTTAAAGCCTAGTTGGCTGTTTGCAATTGTTTGCCCTTTGGTTTTGATTTTGTAACCTTGAGGCATTTACAAGCTTAGATTTTGGTTTGCTTATGTAGGCCACCAGGCATCAGAGCCACATCAGTCTCAAGGCCCAGAACATTCATCCAGGCGAAGTTGTTTAATTTATTAAAATATTTTGCTTCTCCATTTAAAAATGTTTAATATTCATTTTTAAGTCTATTATATAAGGGAAACTTTACACATCAATTCTAAATGGAATAACACTGTTTCTTTGTTACTTTTTTAAATGAAGGAATGGGCACCCCCCCCCAAGAGATAAAGTAGTTCTTTATCTTCATTCTGAGTCCTCTGTTTATTTCATTATGCCTTCATGTTTTTCTTTGGAATTCAAGACTTTTTGGCTTAAATATGAAAAATATATATGTATATGTTCAGAAGTGACAAAGAGCAAAGGTGAAAATTCTGACATTCCCTGTTTGAATATTAGCACTTAAGCAAGCATTTTAAATGTTTGCATTAGCATTTCTTCTCTTTTTTTAACAACTCACATAACAGACTTTAAGGAAGCATTTATTTTCTTACAAAGTGGAAATAGTTCCTTATTCCTTTGAATTATCTTGGACATTGCCTAAATGGCTGTCATGAGGTGAGATCAATGCAGTTTTTCAATTTGACATGCTGGTAGGGTTACCATCTGAGTTTCCTCTGGAAAATATGAGAATAAAATGTCTAGACTGATTTTCAGTCCAGAAGCTCAAACTTTAAGAAACTTGGGGCAGTCACAGGAGCCTAAGGAGATGGACTAAACCCAGCTGGGATACGCATAGTCACGCTGTGTCCATCAGATCTTTCACCAATTCCAGCTTTTTCTCTCTGCTGCCAGAATAGGAATCAACTCATTTTTCCCATGCTACGTACTCACCAAAACCTCTTTCTTTTTTTTTTCTGGTCCTGACTTGGTTCTAATTTCAACCAAATTTCTTTCCTTTTCTTCTCTTGCTGATTTTTGGTTGGATATTAGAATAAAACTATTCTTTATAACTTTAGTTTCTTTTTAACTCCGGACAGGCAAGTCAGACTAGATAGTTAGGTAGTTTTGATTCATTCATTCATGCCTAGACATGCTCTAAGCACTAATTGCACATAATATACAAAACAAATAGGAGCTGAAGGTCACTGTACTGTACAATCTCATAGAGGTCCTGCTTAGGAGACAGTAATAAGAACTTAAACATATGTTCTGCTGAAGTTGGCTTTGATCTTCCTGTTCTGAGTACTAAATCAGGGAACCTTGCTATGTCATAGAAGAAGGTGGCATTTGCATGTGGTGGGACTGTACTCATGACTATATTTAATTTTTTAAAAACCTTTCCCCCAAACAATAGTGTATCCAGGAGAAAAGACATAAAGTATTATTACGTAACCTTGTGGTCAAGCGGCCAAAGTGGAAACTTTACATTTTGTAAGGGCTGCCCTATCTAGGGCCCTGCCTGGGATGGAAGTGGGTTCTACCTCTAGCATTAGAGCTATACTTATGCCCTGGGGGGCAGTTTGTGGGCTATGTCTAGAAAGCAATAGCTGAGGCCAGTGTAACAATAAAGGAGCAGCCCATACCAGGGACCATGAATCAATGGAAAGCCATAAAGAAAGGCGGATGTATCTAGTGAGGGTGGGGTCCAGTCATGATAGTGGGGGCTTCTATGATAGAGAATGGGAGACCAAGGGACATCTCTTGGCCTGGAAGACATACAAATACAGGAACATCTATTCAAGGGAGATTCCTAAATCTCTTTATTTTACCTACTTCTATTTTTATTAACTTGGCAAGAGTGCCACCCACCATGATCTCTGGATTATACCAATAGAATTCTAATTCATCTCTCTTTCCCACCTCCAGTCATTTCTCCTTGTAGCTAAAATGATTCTTAAAAAAATAGTAGCATACAAGTTTGATCATGTAAGATACTGTCACCCTCCTTCAATATCTCCCCATTTTAAGGGAAAACAAAATTTCTAAGAAGTCTTTCATGATGGAACGTTTAACACTACCTTTTCAGCCTTACCTCCCACCGCCTCTCCCATGTTCTTGCCAGTGTTGCCACCAAATGGGCCCCACCTGTTTCAGGCCCCACCACTTACCAAACTTCCTCCTGACACATAAATGGTTCCTCTGGTTAGAATATTTCTTTAGACAAATGGGAATCTTGACAAGTCAACTCCTATTCAGCTACCAGTTTCAGCTCAAGTTTATCTTCCATGGGGACGCTTTTCACAACTAGGTCAAATCCCCTAGTCAAGGTTTGCATGCACTGCTCCTTGATGACATCTACCATGACTTTAATTTTACTTATTTTTATGTGATAATTTGATGAATGTCTGTCACCCCTACTAGACTGCCATGCCCATGAGGATCAGAATGGTCTTTGGGAAACTTGTATTCCAAGCGCCCAGCACAAAGGTTGGTACATGGTCACTTTTTATGTATCCCACTTTTCTTAGTTGTAAAGGTATGGCAATCTCAGGGTTACGTTTAGTAATAATTCTAGGCATACATGGCTGCTTTCTTAAATCCAAATAAGTATTTAGATAATAGAAGGAACAAAAGATCAGACATGGGCCCACCAAAGCTTGATGGCGATGCAAGTTTTCAGGAAAAGAAACAGTGATTTCCTTTATTTCACTTTAAGACAATATCTTTGAAGTCTTCACTTACCATAAAACAATAGCATAAACATAAGGAAGTAATTAAAACCTGACCCTAACTCACACTGGAGCAGTTGAGTAAAGACAAGTGAGATTTTATATTTGAAAGTGGTCTGAGCTTCAAGGAGGAAGGCTCTAATAGGCTCACAAAACCTAAAAGGATGCTCACTCTAGGTGTTCCTAAGTAAAAATTACATTTAAGTCACATTTACTCCCTTTTTATGAAATCTGAAGCTGATTCTAGCTGGAATTGAGCACATTCAGCAGCATCAGGGAAATGCTGCTATAGGTACTCTTTAAACTGATGGAGTGACAGGTAGGCACACAAATCCTGTGCTGGCTAGAGTGAGAACTGAGACTGTGGCCATGGGGTTCATTTAAGGTGAGTCAACAACAGAATTCCTGTGCTCATATCCTTTTTGAAGTATGTGAAAAACAGCACTATTACACTTGTCTCCAAAACGACCTCTAATACCATTCTTTTTCATCATTCAAGCTACACCCACCACTAAATTGCTCTTTAAAACCACTAAGCTGCAGTCCTGTCTAAAGATTAATGGTGCAAACCCATAACATTGCATTCATAAACAAACAGTTTCAGAAAGAGAGGATTTCTTCACCAGCCAACAAAATTAATATTTACAATATTATTTTAAGTGCATGGAGCACAAGAAACAAAGGATACCCCTTCATTTTCCAGTGAGACCAAATGAGGAAGAGCTATGTTATGACTCTGAACTGACTTTTCCTTTAATCTGATATTTAGACACTGGTGATGGTGCCAGCACTTTTTATGATGAGTTTTGTCTACCTATGCTCTGGATGGAGTATCCTCAAATAGCCCTGCCTTATTCTTTGGGAAATGGAAAGGAGACAGTGAAAGGGTGGGAAGAAATGCTGCCTCCCTCGCTTCAGATCATGCCAAATCTGGATTTCCAGTACAGGGTCCAATACAGGATCTATCTGTAGCCAATGAATTGATGAGCCAGTAGTGAAAGGAGGAGCCCAAGGGAGGCTGCGGCCTCTGGGATCTGTGCCAGCTCTCTCCAACCACAGTATTTTCAATGGTGAAAGGGCACTTGGGCACCCTTGCTCTCTGGATTGTAAAATGAAGAGTTACCAGCCTAGTTGCAGCTCCTTGGAAATATTTTTGGTTGGACTTGCTGAATATCAATGACAAAAAATAATCAACTAGAGGCCCTTATTAAAAAGTATGCACCACTTTCTAAACAGTATAAGACTTTAATGATCAAATAAAAGATAATTTTTTTCTTGGACCCTCCGTGGAAGAAAGAGGGATCAGTGAAGTTCTTGGGCAAGAGGCTATGTGAATCCCTGCATTTCCTAGTTTGCATGAAAGCCCTTACACCGCAACAGTGAGGATGAAAGGGAACTAACAAATGGCAAGATGATCCCTGATAATTTTTCATAGGAAGTCAAATGTATACTAATGCAAATAACAAAAAAAAAGGAAAAACAGGGAATATGTTTATGATCAGCTGAAATATATTTCCTGGGATTTGCACAAGGTCCTGCCCACAACATCTTTTCAAAGCATACACATAAGCAGGAGTTAGTTTCGGAAGGAAACAACAGCTTACCTGTTCCCCAGCGATTTACATGAAAGGATAACCCAAAACAAACTAGTAATTTAAAAAATAGCCAAAAGCCACATTCACATTTGTCTGGGAATTCATGTTGGAGAATCGCCTTTTTGGAAATGTAACAATGAAATGCTAACATTTTGATCATTTTAATCATCATTCATTAATCTTGAACAGTTTTGCCAAAGTAAATATATTTATTTGCTTCGGGTTAAAATGTACCAATTTTGTATTTTGAAATAACTGTTTTCCTCTTTCTCAAAAAGCCAGATAATGAACACACAGGAATTTAAACACAACAAAGTATACCCTGGGTTTCAGGTTCAAAACTATTTGATATTTAAAATGATGGATTTTATTTTGCCTCTCACACTTCACAAATATTAACACATTACCACATTGGCTCCTTTATGAATAGAAATAAAATGTGTAGCTGTCACTGATGTCCCCCTCCTCGTGTCATTCCCCTCCCTCTTTTCCTAAAGAAAACCCTAGGTAGGGGGGGGGGGGGCACTGAATCTGGCCGACTGCCAAGGGATGCAAGCCATGCACAGTAGAACTCCAGTTGCACAACGGCGCCATCTTTGTGGCTGACCATTCACTATATGGGTTTGTATACTTGCACAATATATATTATGCTTTCAGTGCTTCAAAAATATTTACAAAGACACAAAACTGTGCGCATCTTTCTACATCTTGCATTGTGTTTAATTACAGTAGAGTTGGTGTCTGATCGCTAACTTCCCTTGCTAATAGAGCCTCAATGTTGTTGAGCTTTCCATTCCTTAGGAAAGGAGAACAAACCCCCGTGACAAGGGTAAATAATAGCCTCAGCAATCACAGTAATCTTATTCCTTCTCACTGAGTCGACTACGCAGGGCAATGTGACAGGACTCTGGTCAATGAAACAAGCAGAATCCTTTGGCGAGGCTTCTGGGAAAGATTTCTTATTCTTGAAAGCACAGAAAGAAATGGCTTTGTCTTCTGCTGGATGTTGTCATATCTGAATGTGAGACATAGAATGGCACAGCTGTCATGTTACTTTGAGGGAGCTAGCCTGAAGACATGCTCACATAATGACGACAGCAAAGCAGAAACATGAACAAAACAGGGAGAATCTATACTAACCAATCTGCAGGCTATCCTGTGTAGGGTTCTTCTCATATGAGCTAATGTATTTCTTTTCTGTAAGCCATATTGATCATGTTTTTATTACATTTGGAAAAGTGCATCTACTTTCTTCATGTTGGGAAACAGAGATTTTCTTTCATCTTTTCAATCACAGATTAGTTTTGCAGTATGATATTTATCCATTCCCCTGTAATGGACATTGAAACCACTTTAAGTTTTTTGCTATTACTGACAATGTTGCAGCAAAAATTCCAGCACATGAATGTTCATGCACATTGTGTGAGTGGAATTGTTGGGTCACATACCTAGGCTATGCACACCTTCGCCCGTGTTAGACACTCCCACATCATTTCTCCAAAGAACTTGAAACTATTTATGCCTCTGCAGCAGTTTATATGAGCATCTCTTTTCCAACATCATTGCCCTTTCAGACTTTCAAACTTCGGCATTTTCAGACTTTTAAATTTTGCCTTCATGATGAAATAGTGTTGTTTTTGTTGCTTTCATTTGAGTTTCCATATTTACAAATGGGGTTGAGAAACTTTTAATGTATTTCCTAGTCATTGAGTTTTCACTTAAGTTATTGATACATTTTTTCCATTGAGTTGTTTGTTTTTGTTAGTTTTAGAATTTATTCCAATAGTCTCAACTTTAATGCTTTACCGGTTATAAACATTATAAATATCTCCTCCCATTGTATTGCTTGTCTTTTTTATATCTTTTGCGACATGGGCATTTTCTACTTAAATATAGTCAAATTTATCATTTTTTTCATTTATGACTTGTGAAGTTTATGTCTTCTTTAAAAATTCTTTCCTGAGGTCATGATAACATCACCTTTAATTCTCTTCAAAATTGTAAAGTTTCGCTTTTCACATTTAGATTTTTAATATATCCAGTCACGTTTGTTTTTCTCCTGTCTTTAATGAGGCGGAGACTTCTAAGGTTTCTTATTATCTAAGTCAGTTGTTTAAGTCAAGGTACAATTAGAATACAGAAATCATAGTAGGTATTTCATGAAAAGAAATTTAATATATAGAAACAGTTACACAGGTGTTGAAGGAGTGAAAGGATGAAAGAAAAACAATTTTTTTAACCCAGAGATAATAACTTAAGGAAGTAGATACCAGGCCGAGGTCTGAGAGAACAGAATGGAAGAGTTGTGGTACCAGATTTTAGAAGCTCAGACAAATGCCCTGCAGAGTTTGTGCTCAGACCTGTAAAAGAGGAAGGCCACCTGGCTCCTGCTGGGACCCTCACAGGGGGCTTGCTCTGAGAGTGTTGAAAGAAACTAGAAACTGGAGGGAATTGCCCCTGCTGGGCTGAACTGCTGTGGCCGGAGTAAATTACTATCTCTAGGGCAATATTAATAGGAAAACAAGGAAAAAAGAACAAAATTCTCTTCTGCGTTCCAATCTGCCTATTACCTCCCATTGGCAGAACATAAGGGGCAGCCAGGAAGCAACAGAATCTGGAAAATGTAGATTGTGTTTTCCCAGTTGCAGCTTTACTGAGTAGAGTATAGAAGGGCAAGATGAATCCAAGAGACAACAAAGTTAAATAAATAGCCCATCAGTTGTGTCCACACGGGCCATAGGCACCCAAAGGGTCATGCAACCCAATTCACTGGAGTGGGGGGAGGAAAAGGAAAAGGAAATTCAGTTTTGCTAACCTTTTACAAGACCATTTAATTTAGAGTTTTCACACAGGTGTCTGCTCTCAATCTATGTAGGCTTGTTGAACTTAAAAGTAAACTAAACACTGTTACCACAAGAGACCTGTATTTCAAAGTTGACCTTTGATAACAAGTTACTGTTGGTAGTATGTTACGAGCAGGTATGTCCTTAAAAATGAACACCATTAATTTCACCATTCAAGATAAAGGCAATGTTTTAGCAACAAGTAAGAAACAGCGTTCCAAAAGAAGCTTCTAATATAAAAAGAATTCAGGAAAAAATACCTCTATTATTATGTTATATTGCTGGCAAATTGATATCTATCAAAAATCTCATCTGCGCAAATGATCATCTTGAAATTACAATACTCTACTCAAAATATTTTCCAAAGGAAAGATTCTAGTGCATTTGGAATTCATTTTCTAAAAACATAAAAATAAAGTACCTTCTAATTATTTTTTAGGAACAATGGACTGACATTAAGGAATATGGAACTTTACTAGCTGAGTTTTGACAAAAAACATAATTGTTGAATCAAATCTGAAGACTTGATAAATACCACCAATGACATGTTTTTTTTCCGTTTGGACATATGCAATATTGTTAGTAATCTTTTTAAAACTATAGTATTTATTAGTACCAAATACACTAAAACCCGATTTTTAATCACTTATAG
>VMDR010031247.1:0-12109 GCA_007922815.1 Macrotus californicus | reverse complement strand
AAAACAAAAACAAACAAACAAAAAACCATACAAGCAAAAAAAAAAATCAGGTATCTAATCCATGGAGCTTTTCACACATGCTTATCAGCCACAGTGAGTTATCTGCAAATAACTTTCTCTCTTGCCTCCTATTTGACTTCATATTTTAGCTAATTTTGATCATGCTGTATCCCTTCTAATGTCTTGGATGGAGTCTTGTGGACATGCTCAGTTACAAATCCATTCAAGGGACTGTGCCCCCCTACTCTGATTAAATACTGAAAACTAGTGACAATTGCCCCAGAACATGACCTTTAACCTCTTCTCCTGCTTACTTGAATATAAGAAATAAATTGTAATAGTCTTCTTTTATTATTGAAATGGGTTCATCTATTGTAGCTAACATTCATATTTATTTTGCTCTCTAATATGCATAGATCAGAATTTAACATTCTATTTTAAGATGTGTTTTAAATGTGGGCATTGTATTAGCTCTTGACTTATTCATCTTCCTCATTCTGTCAGAATTCTTCCAGTAAGTAGAAAAATAAAACCTCACATACATCACCGCATTGGACATAAAGCCTGCTTTTATGAAATTCATAACCAAGTAAGTTGATAAAACAGTTGCACAAATAGTTGAATAGAAGGAGAAATGTGATACACACAGTGAGAGCCGTGTCAAGAGTCATGGAATAACAAATTATCTTCCCTCTATTTGGTGTTCTTTTAGTCCTTATCTTTGGCTCTGACACCAGCTATTGGGAATCAAGAGTATGTGTCATTCTAGTCGCAATGTGCCTGGCTGACAGTCCGCATCATTATCCTGTTCTGGACTTCATCCAGGCTATTTGCATGCCCTTATCCCTCAAATAAGTCAGTTCATTCCTTGTGCAGGCACTGCTAACCATATGCTCGTACACCAGCATTAACTACAGAACTCATCTCTGGGCATCTTGATAGAGTAATTTAGGCAAAAGCAGTTATTGTTAAATCAAGGGTTTGCCATCTTGAGAAAGGCAATAGCTTGTGACCCTGTAGAATCATAAACTATTGTTTGTTCAGTGCCAGCAGCATCTTCTCTTTGAGTCCCCTATGAGTTTCATGCTGACTTGGGAAATTTGGACAACAGGCGGTAGGGTTTATGAGGCAGGCCAGCTGGTTCTGAAGAGCCAGATGCTGTAAATACTCCCCTGCCTCCTAAGACGAGGCTGATCACGCTGCAGCTCAGGAGTGCTGCCAGCCACACGTGGGGCATGGATGAAGCACAACTTGGTGGGCTATGTTCCAAAGGACTGTCAATTTTCAATATACCATTAAAGTTATAATAAAGCACACAAAAGGTACCACTTAGAGAGCCTTATTACATCTGGCAGTGCCTCTAGTTCTGTTTATGTCTTATGTGATCTCAGTCTACCAACAGCTTAAGAAGAAGAGTCTGTGGTTGATTCTATATTATAGCTAAAAATAAGCCAACCAACCAAGCTTAGTGAGGTTAAGGAACCTTTCCCCAAATTGCAGGTAGCAAGTCACAGAGAATTAAAATTTAAATCCAGGCCAGGCTAACTCTGGAACTGTGATCTGAGCAATGAATGTGTCACACTGCACAGACAGAAGAGATGACATTTCCCAAGAACATTCTAACCTCTGCGGACAGGTTTTAAAATATATAAATGCATGCTGTTTCAAACATTTTCAAACCAGGACAGACTCTTTTCTTTTGAGATTAGTTTATGAATGAATTATTTGAGAATTCTGTTAAGGGAGCAGAGGGTACAATTTTATTTCAACCTCAAGAGAATATTGTACTTTGTTATTTTTTAGCTTATTACAGTTAAGCTACTATTTCAAAGTAATATTTTTATCTTATCCAACATTAATCATATACTTTGATTTTTATTCAAATAATTATTATTTATACCTCTTTAAGAATTCAAAGAGTTACTGAGTAAGCTAAGAAAACATAGTACTAATTATGCAATATAAAGGTTTATTTTATTTTTTTAAACAAAGCAAAGGGAAAGGAAAACAAGGGTAATATCAATTTCTTTATAATGTTGACTTTCAATAAACACACAATTACTGAACATCTGTCATATACCAGGTACCATACTAGGCACTGGAGACACAAAGATGAATATGTTACCATCTCTTTCATGAACATGAAAAAACAGATAAACAAATCAACAAGGCCTGTGTCAAGAAGACAAGTTAGCACTGTCTGCCATAGAATAATGCCCCCAGCATCAACTGGGAGGAGGCACAAAGGCAGTAGAATGGAAGGTTCAAGAAAGCTCCCGACAGCCGACGTACTGTTAAGGGTGAGTGGGAGCGAGGTGAAGTAGTTGGATGCAACCTCGGGCATGCCCACAGGTGGCATGCGGGGTATCCGTTGCGCTTTCTAATCTTCAGAATGACTAGAGAAGAATTTATAAGTTTGGAGTAGAGAGATGCTTGGTTAGTACTGGAAAGGGGAAGTGGAATAGATGACGTTTGGCGTTGTATATTATGTTAAAGAGTTTACCTTCTACTCTGTGAGAGCGGAAAATCACTGAAGACTTTACAAGGGGCGGGGCGTGATCAGATTTGAAATTTGAAAAGTTCATCTCCAGTGATGGACAGCTCAGCCTGGAGAGGTGTTGGCGGGAAGCCAGAACCGGAGCAGGGTATCTGCTAAGAGGCTGCTTGGCGATGAGAGGGACGGTGACAGGTGTGATCCATGAGGAAGGCGGAGGGTGCAGGAGGGATAACAGTGACAGCTGTTTAACAGGTGGAATTGAGGACTCGGCTGCTAAAAACTGGCAGGTGAAGGGGTAGAGGCGCATCTCAGGAGAATTCCAAGTTCCCAGCAAGACGGTCCCTTTCGAAGTTGGCGCTGTTCTTAGACACTGCCATAGAGAAGGAGGAGGGGTTGGTGATAAGAGGATTAACTACGTTATGGAAATGATGAAAAAAAAGTTATCAGTAGGAAAGTCAAGTGAAGCTGTCTAGTGAGCAATAAGGATGCATGTTTGGTTGAAAATTCAATGAGTTGAAAACACTTTGAATTTAAATTGTTACAAGAGTAAATAATACTGTTGAATTACTATTCAACCTCATTAGATATACCCATGTAATCAAGACAGTCTTCGGTGACAACCTACCTTTTGGTTGTCACCTTTTTTTTTTTTTTTCTTTTTCTTCTTCTGGCTATAGCCTATTTACTGAACAATGAAATGAAATGAGAGAAAAGTGTGGAAGAATTTGCTGTGAGTTATGTGTAAAGTCATACCATTGACTTGTGCTCACTTGACTGGGAGAGATGCAAACTTTTCCTAGCTCTCAGTTCATGCAGTTAGTTAGCCCCTGGTTATGCTCACTTTAGAATTTCATTTTCGTCTCTTCTTGTTGGTCAGTTCTAATGACTGATACTGAATCAACTGCTTTCTCATAGGAATTGTACAGAGAAAACAGGGTTACATTAAAATTTTAAGAAAAAACAACGATGACTTAATTTCCTCACTTAGGCCTTTGTTTTTCTCCCAGTTTGGTAGTACGGTCTGGTGGTAGAAAGATCAGCTCTCATAGAGGCTGCCTGACATCAAAGTCTGGTGCCAAACTTCTGATCTCTATAATTTTGGAAAAATCACTTAACTTCTCTGTTATTCAGTTAATGTGACTGTTTAATGAGGTTAGCAACACCTACCATAAATTGTTATTGTGAGGAACACATTGGTAAATGTGTACAACTGCTTGGGACAGTGCCTGGCCCAGAGCGACCACTAATACATATCAGAAACATTATTGTTGCTACTGAGCTATGTCCTCCTTGGGGAGCTTCAAACACAAAGATAAATGATACGCAGTTGTATTGGGCAGTGGAACATTTTTTTTAACACATCAGATGTGTTCAGCATTAGAGAGCTCGTGTGTCCTTTTTCTTGTAAATTAAAAGGTATATAATGGCTTTTTTTATATTTAGAGTTTAAACATAAGGAATTATCTTCCTGTTTCATGGAAAACCATACTACTCTAATCTATTGGAAGAGAATGTTGGAAAGTGGATAAATTCATCGAGTTTAGATAAGGTATCAAAATGTTTTTTTCTCTTCTTTTAAAACTGTAAATGAAAAACAATTTCCCGAAACCATTATTTTTATTAAAATATTTTAATGTGTTACTTTGTATCACCAGTTTTTTATGTTTAAAGTTTTTTAAAACAACATTCTATATGAAAGGACCTCCCTTCCTTCCTTTCTTCCTTTCTCCTTCATGTTTAGGTGACTATTTATCTCCTGAGAGTGTTTCCTAGAAATCTAGGTAAATGGAAATCTGACTTTCTTCCAATTACTTTGAAACTCTGTGCCTTCAAAGCTGGCTTCAGACACATCAATGAGTGAAGTAGGGGAAAGGTGACTTTCCAGAATAGCACAGTAGCTGTTGAGAGGGAAAGGTTGCTTACCTTAGAACGTTCTAAACCTGATGGCTAGTAAACATATTTTCTTTCCAAGATAAACAATATTATATCTTGAGGACTTGGAGAATGCAAAATTGGATACATATTAAAATAAGAACTTGTCAGTAGCCATCAGAGTGAAACACAATGAGATTTCTGCGAACTTCACAACTGAACTCCAGAGAGTCAACTCACATATAGAAGTTCTTTTATAAGCCATCTCTTCTCAATATTTTGCCTGGAAAGCCCTGGGATTCCTCAATCTTTTTTAAGGGAATCTCTAACTCAAAACTACCTCCAGTAATGATATTAAAATGTGATGTGCCTTTTTCTCACTCAATGGTGTGCAATGAGTTTTCCAGAGACTACATTGTATGTGGTATCACAAAGTGGAAATCAACTTGAAAAAATATAAAGTAATGGCATTCTCTGCATTGTGTTTTGTTTTGAAAAAAAAAGTTATTTAATAAACATTTATGTCAACATGTATGGGTTTATTAATATTATTGTTAGACTGATACATATTATTAAATGTGCTCAGTTTTTATTTCTAATATGGACAATGCAATAGATATAACCAATAGTTGTAGCTAATAATGACTCTTTGTGGTCATCACTAACTTTGAGAATTTACAGACCGACACAGACCCACCTGAGACAGAAATGTTTGAGAACTGTCACGTTATGGTTAAGTGATGACAATGGCTAACATGTATTCGCGTTGACAGTATGTCAGAGCCTGAACTCAGTGCTTCTCTCTCTGTAGTGATTGATTTAATTTTCATCTGAAGCCTATGTGAACATTTGACCACGGTCAGCCCTGTTTCACACATGAAGAAAAGCCGGCACAGACCAGCTGCCGTGGTTGTTCCCACGTCACGGGCTGCGTGCTTCGGTCTGCACGTGAGCACTCTGTCTTCAAGTGAGAAAGGCGGTCAGCTCCCTTCCGAATGCAGTTTTTGGTATTCTTTGAATCCAGTCTTTGAAATATAATTTTATCAAATATTATTTAAACTACACTATATTTAACATATGGGGTATTATATTCCTGCCTATTGAAAAAGGTTTTCTGTATCCTAATTCAGAAAGCATAAATTAGTTCAGGTCAACAACGTTTGACTGGTTGCTAGGGAGGTCTTAGATTATGTTCTTGAAACTAAGGATTAATAGGCAAAACCCCTTCCTCCAGAAGTTCACATCTGTCAGGGAATGGGACAGCATATCTACAGGAAATGCCCATTAGTATTACTTTTCTATTTGACCCCAAAGGGAGTGGGAGTTCAAGGGGGCTAAATGGTAATGGAAAAAATACAATAACCTTTAAATCAAAACAACAACAGCAACGACATATTGTAATTCATAGAGCATTTAACCTTGTGGATTCAAACAGATCTCTTGAGTAAGATCCTTCATGGGTGCTGGTGACAACTAGTCAGGGACAAAAGCACCTGTGTTAGGTTCTGGAGCAGACAAGTCATGATAAATGTAGCACTCTCAGAAGGCTCAAGGTGTGGCAGTGAGCAGGGTGGATGGGCAGGGAGGCCGGGAAGACAGCTAGCAGGCTCTTGCAGTTGTTTGGGGTGAAGGATCTCGTTGTTAAAATGGAAGAGAAGAAAGAAGCAAAACAAAGAGAATCTGTAAAGGGAGACTCGCAGAATGGTGTCCTGGATTTAGGTGTTGATCAAGGGGAAGAGTCACAAGTGAGCTGAAGTTTCTAGGCATCCGTAAATCCAGTGATTAATGGGCTGTGATGAGCAGGAAGCTGTGTGTAGGGAAAATAATGACTTCGGTAATAGACAGAAGTTTGGTTTCAAAGCAATACCAACAAGTTAAAAGCTTTGTCGTAACGTGTAAAGAGCTTAGATGAAAAGTAAGGACTGAAGACTCACATGATGTGTCCTATAGCAGAGAATCAGTGATTGAAGTTGGCTGAATGAGAGACTGCTCGGGAGTTGAACGAGTGAATTAGAGGGGTGAGAATGGACCACTCTCAGATACCCATCTTCTCTGGCGATTTCAGTGCCCCTCGGTGCTACAGAGCTGTGTGCTATATATAGTCCAGCTGGAGCCAATTGAAAATGTCATATAGGGGAAAAAGGAGTATATAGTTTTTTAAACATTAGGGATATAATCTCAATAAACATTCAATAAATATGTACTTAGAACGAACGTCAACTTAATCCTTTGCATCTTGATCATCTGCCTGTATTCAATCATCTTCACTATAATCCTGGCAGATTTTGACTTTTAGAAGTAGCCCCACCCTGTTCCCTCCAGAAAGTAACACATTCTCCTCTCTGAATAGGAATAGAAGTGGGGGTGGGAAATGTAAAGAATGACTTCACTGTTTATCTGTTGAAATTGTCTAAGAGGAAGGAGTGACAAGGGGATCTATGACACCCTTAGCTCCAACAGCTGAATTCCAGCACTCACCTTGTGAGGCTGATGTTCAAAGAAACTATGCATTAATGACACATTGGAACCTGGGTTGTTTTTTAACTGTGAAATACTTAGATCATATTATGTAGAAGAAATATTGACTGGGAATCAAATTTATTGAGAGAAATATCACCCTTCAGGTTGAAATATTGACCACTACTAGAATATAATTTCTGAAAATGCAGCCTGAAGGCAATTCACTAGAGGATAATTTCTCAGTGTGGTAGACAGGATTCTGACAGTCTCTCTCTCTCCAAACCTTTCCTCTCTCCATTCCTCTTTCTTCCTCTCTCTCTCTCTTCCTCTCCTCTCTCCCTCTAAAGCATATTTTTGTTCACAATATTTTTCAATAATATTACTCCTTAAAACATCTTTAATTCAGATAGCAACATGACATCTGAAGCATAATTCACATCATGACTCATGATGTTGGGAAGAATTTTAAAATGATTAATTTTGAAACAATATAAACACCTTAAATCTAAATTTGCTGCATCACGATAGACATGCACTGTTTTCTGCACAACTTAACGGGCTTCTTAAGCGGAACCCAGTTCCTGGACTGTCTTTTTCCTGAAGGATCCAAGCATGGCTGTTAGACCTTTTTTCTAACACTTAGCATCAGCCATTGTCACCCAGCTCAGAAAGCTTCCGTGGTTTCCTCCTGGTTTTGAATAGAGTACGACATTCCTGGACTGGTACTCAAGGAGACTCCAGTCCAGTGCCATTGTGAGTACCCTAATTATTCTCTTGCACAGGACACTGGCCTTACCCTCTGTGCATTTGCTCATTGTGATTTTAATATTTGGTTGTGTAAAAGTAGCCAAAGGTGCAATTGAACAGGAGGACCCCTTAGGAGCAGTTTTCAATATTAAGTAGTGTATAAAGGTTTTCAATATTTCATACATTTTTTTAGTTTTGTTTAAGCTACACATGCTTTTATGGGAAAATAGTGGAGAAAACAGAGGAGGGAGAGAGAGAGAGAGAGAGATGGAAGGAGGGAGGGAGGGAGGGAAAGAGAGAGAAATCAACCTTTGCATTTACTTACAGAATAATTATACTGCAAAGTCAATCAGATGAGAGGCTCTGGTGAAGTATTATTTTGGATATAGACTTCATTTGTCAACTGTACTGTCCTTTCATCCTTTGGGACACTTCAGGTAATAAATTCTGTTGGGATGTTAAATAGGAATGGGTTCACGTATTAATGATCTGCCTTTGCTATATTAAATTAGTAAATCTATTATATTAATATCAAAAGTTTGTACCTTATGAGATGACGCAGATCACGGTAACAGTCAATACTGCAAACAAACAAGCACAAAGCCCTTCCCACACGGTGTGGGCCAGGATTCTCTGTTACCTGGAACATTGTACTCCCTTCATTATGATCTAGGAAGATTAATTGCTTTTACAGATTTGCTTGTGTCTAGAATTAGCTGACTTAATGCCACTTTTTGTATTAAAATTTTGATCACAGGTGGGGGGAGAGTGATGGGGGGAAAATTCAAACTGTAATTGAACAACAATAAAGTAATTAAAAAAATAAAATAAAATTTTGATCACATTAGTATTAAGATTTCTCTTGGTCATCCACCAATATTTTATAACACCCTTCCTAACCTTACCAGTTTTGTGATGACACATTCTCAGGGCTCTTCTATTTCCAGAAGTGTCCTTGTGACTCCCATTGGGGTAGAAAAGCCAGTTTATTAACTTCTTTGTGCCTCAGTTTTCTCATCAGTGAAAAACCCAGAGATGTGGAGAGGAATACATGTTACATGCTTTCTGCTGTTGTTATTATTTTACGTTTATCTAGGGAGGACGTTTGACCCCACGGGCCTTAATTTCACTCCATATGTATTGAGATTTAAACCCTGTAAATTTAATTCTTAAAAATAAAAGTACAAACGAGACACTAAGCATTATAATTTAGAATTTCATAGTTTCTAAGTAATTCTCTTCAAGAAAGATAATATCCAACAAATCAGTGTCTAGAGAGATTCAAAATGAAGCAAGTTTTATATTTTAGCAACCTTCCCAACTCTTTCAAAGAGCCCAACAACGTGTTCTGAGAGACCCTGGCTCTGTAACATAACATTGATAGAAGACAAACGGCACAGAAGTACACTTACACCTTTGTACGTGTATATTTATTTAAGCGTTAAAATACCACTTCAATGCTTTGGAAAGCCTTCCCTCCCCACCTGCTGGCTGAGGTCCCTCACCTACATGAACAAAGAGCACTGAGTGCATCCTGGACTGAAGCAAACCTTACCTGTCCGCTCTGTCGGAGCTGAGCTTCTGAGACCAGGTCTGAGTCTTTTTTTCTCTCGGGCCCCGTTGCCAAAACAGCGTGTTCACTGCACACGACTGGATAAATCGCCCACAAATCTTAGCAGTCTTGTGTTTTGTAATAAACATGTACGTATACAATGACTAGAGACAACTATAGTGGAATGAATACAGATGATGCAGATATTTTATGTGAAGACAGTATGAAAATCTATGTGGCATCCTTATTTATTCTGAGTCGATAGTGGGCTTTCCGTTGCGTCTGCTCCCTCCCCCCAACCTTAGAAAGTCCTGTTTCCTAAATCCATCTCACCAGCTGGTGACTATTCTCTCCCAAGCTAAAATCAAACCTAGGTCATTCTTCTGGCTATTAACTCCATTTCTCGTTTTCCCCTCAACATGTAATCAGTTTATCTCCTTCCCTTCTTAGGATGCTAGTTCAACTATGATCTCTACCTTGTAATGGTTTATTAATTTCTCAGTGTGCTCCAACCTGGCTTCTTCTAAATATTACTTGGAAACTGTTTTTCACTCCTAATCCAGAAACCCAGCAAATATTCTCTTAGTCTCTGTCTTTCATGGTTTCTCTCTACATGTATCTCTTCTTTTGATTTCTAGTATGTTCTCTCATAATGTTTCTTCTACCATGTAGGTGAAAGACACTGATTGAATTGTGTTCTGCCTGTTCATTACCAGCCCTGTTCCCCTGTGTTCTTGGTACTTGACCTTGGGTCCTTACCTCCCTGAGTCTACATTTTCTTGTCTGTGTAGTGAGGAAAATAACAGTGCTTACTTCAGTGAGATTATACACATACAGAACTTGGAGCGTGCCTCAAGTACGGTAAACAATAATAACAATAAATGCACACCATCAGACACATGGAGTGTGCAAGTGAATGTTTAATTGAACATCTTACTGTGACGATCACCCGACCCTCATCTCAGGTCTGAGTACCATATTGTCTGAGAAGAGAAAACACTGGATGGAGAAAAAGCCTTTCTCCATAGAATGGCTGTGAATAAGTAGCATTGCATTTTAAAATTGAAGTATTTTTCAAACTGCTTTTGGAAGTATAGTTTCTATGTGGTAGAAGGGTCTTTTCCCACTATGTGCCATCCTAAAAAGAGAAAACAATGATGAAGAAATATTTGGAGGAATTTATTTCCAAAAATTTCCACTTTTTAAGTTAACTTATATAATTAGGCATCTGGTAGTTTACATTTTTAATTAATTGCTGAACTTGAATATTTTGCACAATTGTTTGATGAGGCCCCATTTCTTTTTTTTTTTAAATTGGCTTCTATTATTTAAGAGTTTTAAAAATATTTTATTGATTTTTAGAGGGGAAGGGAGGGAGAAAGAGAGGGAGAGAAACATCAAAGTGAGAGACAAACAACAATCAGTTGCCTCTCCTACGTGCCCTGACCAGGGACCGAACCCACAACCCAGGAAAATTTTGCTTTGTGGGATGATGCCCAACGCACTGAACTACACTGGTCAGGGCTGGCTTCTATTATTTATTTATTCATTAATTCATTCCAAAAATCCTTATTAAACACATATTGCATATTTGGCATGGTACTAAGTCTTAGAATACAATGGTGAGCACATGTGGCCCTTTCTCTCAGCTTACCATCTCCAAATAACTTCTCAATTTGTAGCTCACCATAAAAACTGACATGGAACGTTTCTTAAAAACAGATCAGGAAAACATCTATGGTACAATTCTCTTTTTCCTGTACTGAGTAATTTTTTAAAGCATTACTGTTGTTTAAAGTGTGTAGATATGTTCAAATGATGTCAATAATCTATGAATTAAATGTAATATGTTACCTTTTTATTTATAAATTATTTTAATATAATATGTCTCATATGTAGTTTGACATACAAATACCTTTAATTTTATGATCCTGGTAAAGCTGGTATTCATCTGTATTATGTTATGTCTAATAACAACCTATTCTGGATTTGACAGAAAACAGACTGGAGTGTAAAGTCTGGCCGTAAAAGAGCTCACCTGAGTTCCACTGACAACCGTGTTTGGCAGAAATCAGAATGTATGAATGGAATTATGTAAATGTACATGTGTAAAACAGCCTTGTACACTTCGTGATTCTGTTGTTCCTGAATGCTGTAGTTCAGGACTGAGGCGTGGTTTACATGAAGGTATAGCTGATCTTTCTAAGATGCAAGTTCACAATCTATTTTCTCTGTTCTCATGATGTAACTATAGCCCCTAACCTCTGTAGCACATGTGCATTTAAAATAAGGTTCTAACTGTTATGATAAAAATAAGAAATGAGTTGTTATTTCACTTAATATTACATTGTTTATGAGGCTGGTAGGTTGGAAAAGAAATTTTTTAAAGCATCCACATTTTTGATATACATTTTTCCCAGTCTAGCCCAACATGTGTTCAATATAACAAAAAAAAAAAACATTCTTCAAGGCTAGAGTTTATGCTTTTCCAACATGGAGCTCTGAAATCTGCTTAAGATGTTACTATGCAACCCAGTTTTATTTTCCATCCATTTGCATTTTTGGACGTACTCCTTTCCTGCTCAGGTTATTAGAGTTGGCGGCTGCATGGCACAGATAGGGAGCCCCCCGTACGTAGGTGTCTTCATGGAAATCACCTGGGGCCGAGACTTCTGCTTTCCTCACTTTATCGTATCTGGAACACAGATTTGCTCTGCTCGTCACATTCTGGCACCTGTGAATCACCGACATGTTGTCATATTCCCAGTCACAAAGTAGCCGATTGGAAAGGAGCCAACTACTTGAGGCCTTTGCAATGAAAAAGAAAAAGAAAAAGTCTGGTTTCAGCATTATTCATTGGAAATGCTTTTGTGAAAGCATTTACTTCAGTTTCTGAGATGCTGGCAATAACTCGAATAGGCAATGCATAATCCTGCTTATTCGAAAGGAGAATGAAGGGACCAGCAATTACTGAAAGCTAC
>VMDR010031246.1:0-12107 GCA_007922815.1 Macrotus californicus | reverse complement strand
CATAGATAAACTAACAGACTAAACTCAAGAATATTAAATTATTTATTTAAGCAGTGGAGAAATTATCATTTTCTTAATAATGACAAGAGGGAAGTTAGATCACTATCACATACTATGCAACAAAAATTCTAGATATGTTAATTTAAATATAAAAAAAGATGTGAGAAGAAAATTCAGAAAAATCTTCCAAGCAAAGCATAGAAAGTGAGAGGCCTAAAGGAAAAGATAGTTATCTAATATTAACAATTTTACTTTTTTCTTTACTTTTGACCTACTCAATCAAGTCTCCCGCTTATAAAGACACCATAATATAATGTTTATCAAATTGCTGATCACAATTTATGAATCCAAATACCAATTTAGTGCTTTGTGACAAGTTTTCTTAATAGGATAATAAGAAGAGCACACTATGCTCAGGAAGGGTAATTGCCACGTAAGCCTTTCGTGTGTGTGTTCAGACACGCCGGTGCACTGAGTCACACTGCAGAATGTACTTCTTGATATTTATAGCTGTCAAAACAGGTAGGAGCAAATTGCCATAAAAATTAAAAAGTCAAATGATAGACTGTGGAAATATTCACATGTTAAAGAGTTACTATTCCTTTTATATGTATAAGATGTTTTAGTGAGGTTTATTAGATTATAATTTGTATTCAATACCATGATCCTTTGAGACCTGGCCGGGCTGTGGTCAGGGCACATAGAGGAATCCACCAGTGAATGCATAAATAAGTGAAACAACAAATCAGTCTCTCTCTTTCATCAATAAAATATTGAAAAATAAGATAAAAAATAATATAAAATCATCCTTTCTCTGAGCACAGCTCTGTAATCGTTAACAAACGCACAGCCGTGCAAACCACTAGCACAGCCAACACTGTGAATGGTGGCATCACCCTGACGGGGACCACATGCCTCCTTCAGCGTCAATTTAATAGTGTCTATTCTCAATGTAAAAGAGCTCCAACAAATCAATAAAAAAGGAAAATGACTCAATATCATAGTGAATAAAGAATGGGAATACACAATTTACTTAAGTGGAAATTAAAAGGGGCAAAACCTATTTGACTTTACTAGAAGATAAGCAAATAAAAATAACTTTTTCATCTATTCGAAAGGCAAAAATAAAAAAGCAGAAACGTATGCAAGCAAATAATAATGTAACACCACATTTACACTAGAGCAAATGTGAATAAACTCTTTGTATATTCGTACTGAGAAATAATGTGCAGCCACCACTCTGTGTATCAATCTCGTGGTTGCAGGGCAAGGTATCCGTAATACATCAACCCAAGTAACTAAGCCACAGGTGTGATATTATTTTTACTTAACCACACAAATATTTGTCTACCACTCGGAAAAGCCAGTCTGGTGAACCTTCAATGTTAATGCACTTCCCACTATGAAATAGTTTTTTTTTTACTTGATGCTTGAGATACTCTAGGTATACATAGCCAAGTACACTGGAACTTCAATGTACGCATTCCTTTACAGAAAAGATCCTGAGGTCCTTTAAGATTTATGTGCCAAAATCGTAAGACATTCTCATTAATTAATGAGCTTAATTAAAAATAACTGTCCTTTATTATTTAGCTGTATCTCATATGGTTTCTTAAAAACACAAGTCTGTAATTCCATGAAAACAGGCTCTACACACTGCCAAACAGATTATACTTTATTAGGGAATAATATGATTTTTTCTGTTCTGTATCCTCAGAAATCACCTCTGACCTCTTGCAAACACATCCTATTAAATGTAATAGCATGTGCGTGTGTGCACACGCATGCGCACTGACTGGATGGTGGCCCTTGCTCTTGCTGCTCATAGTGGAACTGAGTTTTCATAGTGAAACTTGCCATTCACTGTGAAACTGAGTGCCAGAGTAAACACTACGGGGGGAAAATCCAAGTTCGGGCCATGTCAAAAATGAACTGGCAAAGCATGAATTGTATAGTATGTGAAACTTAATAAAGCTGTTACTCCCTCCCCCCTGAAACAGTGAATCAGCACAGATGAGTGAAAAAGCAATTGTAAAAACCTGTAGCAAGCCCTTAGTACAAAGGACCCAGGGCAGCTCTCTCTCCAGCAGCCCACACGCTGTCCCTTGAGGTCTCTTTGCTGTCTTTCTCCTTCGCACCAAGGGCCCTTCTTTTCCCTCCAACTTGTGTCCTGAACCCCTGCAGTCCAGCTCACTCTGCTACTCCCGTGACTTTCTAAATAAACTTTTGTTTGTATTTGAAAAAAAAAAAGTAACACGATCTTATTTAAAAATACATCTAAATAATGTATAAACATTTATTTGTAAATAGAAGTGCTGTAAAGAAAAAAAAAAAACCAACCTAACTGCTATGACTGGTTAATCTTGGACACTGAGGTGGAGAACAGAAGAGAGCAATCCTGAGGAATTATGTCACCTAGGCAACGATACTACTTGTTTCCTTTTTATAAGGGATCACATAAATAGTGATGGGGAACAGATGAGAAAACATGACTAAAATGAGGTGTAGTGACCTAGCAATTCAAAGAATGCTAGCTGTTTTACAATGCACTCTCATATAACCCTTACCACAACCCTCAGGTAAACCCTGAAAGCTGCTCAACTTGAAGAAAATTAAAAGGAAACTAAAATACTATTTTTTATTTATCAGAATAGCAAACATCAAAAAGTTTGACTACCTAGGCTCTTGGGGGATCTGTGGGGATTAGTCTCAAACAGTGACTGGTTGGATTGAAAAATGGTGCAACCCCTATGGAGGGCAATCTGGCAATAATCATCAAATCATAAATGCATGAATGCGGAGGCATAAGAGGTGATAAGGGGATAAATGGTAATGGAAAAATACAATAAAAACAAACTATTAAAAAATTATAAATGGTTTGATTCCCAGTCAGGGTACCTGACTGGGTTGCGGAAGTGTGAGAGGGGACCAATCTATGTTTCTCTCTCACATCGATGTTTCTCTTCCTCTCTTTCCCCCTTCCTTTCCCCTCTCTCTAAAAATACATAAATAAAACCTTTAAAAAATTATAAAATGCAACCTATCCTTTGATATAGCACTTTTACTTTTGGGAATGTATTCTAGCTATGTCAAAATATAATTGCGTACGTTTTGACAGCTTTGTGTGTTTTAACAAATAACTGAAAATATCCAAATGCCCATTTGTAGTAGACTAATCCAGCTGTGATGCAACTATGTAACACCTTGCAGCTAAAAAAATGAAAAAAAAAATGCCATTGGCTAATAGGCAGGATATCCAGGATATATTATAACAAATGATGGAGAACCTCTATATGGAATGATTGTTTTTGTACGAAAAGCACAGGGAGCCTTGGGGCTGCGTGTCTGGCTCAGTGGAGGAAAGCGGGGCTGTGAACCGAAAGGTTGCCAGGTAGGGTTAGGGCATCAGCCTGTAAAGCGAGAGGTCATCATTTTGGTTCCTGGTCAGGTCAGGGCACATGCCCGGGTTGCTGGCCAGGTATCCGGTTGGGGGAGTGTGAAAGCAAATGACAGATGTTTCTCTCCCTCTTTCTCTATAAAAATAAGTAAAATCTTTTAAAAAAATTTAAAAGCATAGGGAAACTATATATATGTTCATATTTATATAAATAATCTCAGAAAGGATACAAAAGAAACCAATACAAGTGGTGGGCAGGAAGAAGTTAGAAGCAACACTTAACATTAAGGAAAAAGAAAAAGTTTGGGAACCATCAGACCCAGACCTGATTAAATATTGTTTTGATAGTTTGATGTTTCCTTTGACATTAAACCAAAATTGATGAAGCTCTCTGTGGGAAGATTTCTAGGGTATATTAAGTAAAGAAAAGATGAATGTAGAATAGTTTATGTAGCATCGAATTATAAACAAAGTAGAGCGTGAGAAGGGGTGTGGAATAAACACACATGTGCATTTGCCAGTTTAAAACATTTCAGTTTTATTCTGAAACGGTTGTGCCCTATGGACAGATGGGATCGCAGCCCCTCAACACACACTCACATGCCGTACGTGCTGCACTTCCTCTCTCAAGAAACAGGTGCTCAGATCTGAAGGACAAATAACACCTTTCAAAACACATTCACAGTCATGGTCCAACAAGACTATGACCTTTACATCAGTGTTTCTCAATCTGCTATTTTCTTTCACTCCCACCCCAGCAGTCCTTTAAAATATTTTTCCCCTAATAGATCTCCCCATGAAATTTTAATACAGCAAATATAATACCTGTTTATGTACTATGGGCCCCTTGTAATATCTAACAATTGTTTTGCCCACCCTAACAAGAACCAGTTTTTATTCATTTGAGGAAAAAGTGACTTCAAAATGTAACATGCAGAGCACAAGGAGCAGCCCACAAAGTATTCGTGCCTACTCAGAAGTATCACTCCCAGGATCTATGTTCTCAACCTGAAAATGAGTGTTTGAAAAAGTACTGGGAGAACCACTGGTGCCTCCATTAATGTTGGCTTTAACAGGACACAATTGCCCTGACGGGTGTAGCTCAGTGGGTTGGGCATCCTCCCACAAACCCATACGTCGCGGGTTCAATTCCTGGTCAAGGCACATGCCTGGGTTGCAGGTGTGCAATGTTTCTCTCTCACATGGATGTTTTCCTTCCTCTCTTTCTCTCCCCCTCCCCCTCCCTCTACAAATAAATAAATAAAATCTTTCCAAAAATGGCACCATCATGCCCAATACTATATTTAGATCTTAAAAAAAGATACAATCATGCCCAATACTGTATCACACCTCCTACGTTCCAGAGTAAGAAGCATGGAGGAAAGCCCCTGCTTTGCACCCAACCGATGTGCAATGCACACCACAATGGCTTGCTAACAAAACCAAATTTACATCAAGAGGAGAGATGAACCAGCTGCTCACCAAATATCCACCAAAAGAGATTTTAAAATAAAATCTTAACACACACATGAAAAAATTCCCCCTTCAAGGGGGACCTGCAAAACAGCTACCTTGTTTTCCTAGAAACTGTCTACTTCAGAATTCCAGTCGTTAAATTCTCTTTTTCCTCTTTTTAGGCATAAAAAAGGAAGATGCATAGTCTACTAAGTTTTGTGGCCCTAACAGTTGTTGAGTTTTGCTTATGATTTCTGTTTCTCGGGTTTGCCTACAGCCACTGGGGAGGGGCTCAAAGGCCATAGGGAGGCAGGACCTGACTGGCCTGAGGTAGGAGGAGGGTGTCTAAGGGGCCGCCAGCACTCTTTCTCACCTGCCCACCTTAGTGCCATAAGGCCTTATGTCCTTGCCCTGCCTGGACCAAATAGAAGCCATGACAGAGATTTCAGAACTTTCCTACTTCTCTGCACCAGATCCAGACTTCTTTTCTATTCTAATTTTTAAACTCCTATGCTAAACAAAAACTCCACACTCCGCCCTCATTTGGACATGGGGTCTTATAATCCAAAGTAAAATTTTCAACTTGGGGTGGGGCAAAAGAGGAAGGGACACAAGGTACCACTTCTAATTAATCAAAATACACGTAACTTAAAAATCGGTTCCAACTGTGTGGAAAGCATGGCTGACCTGAGAGCAAACCTCTCCAGTCACAGGTGTCCTTGTCTCTGACCTCCACTCTGGAGTTATAAGACAGTACATAGCATGTCCAGTCAAAAAGGCAAAAACCTTTCTGACCCCAAACCTGGCTATCATCCTATCAAATTTCCCCCTCACTCAGATAGCTCAAATGTCTACACCCCCAGGTTATGAGTTCCCACTTGCCAAATGCAAATCATTCCTTAAATACCATAGATTGAATCTGCTCTTTTATAGACCCTCAAGAAGATCTGCAACGGGATCTCTGTGATCTACGTCTGTCCTGGGCCTCCATTCTCACATGTCACCATCTCCCTCCCTGACTACAGCTGTGTGTCCCTGAGCCTACCCCTTTAAGGGTGTCCCTGAAACCCACTGCCTTTTCATGACTGCTCCTATGCATGCCTAAAGTTAATAACCGACTCTGGTGTTCAGTGTATAATTCCTTATACATTTTGTATACCTTAATTTTTTCATTTTTTTAAAGAATGTGTGTTGCCCTGACTGATGTGACTCAGTGGGTTGGGTGTCGTCCTGCAAACCAAAGAGTTGGTGGCTGGTTCAATTACCGGTTGGGGCACATGCCTGAGTTGTGGGCCAGGTCCCCCTTTGGGGGCGCATGAGGGGCAACAGATATTACTCTCTCATATCCATGTTTCTCTCCCTCTCTTTCTCCCTCTCTTCATCTGTCTCTAAAAATAAACAAGTAAAATCTTAAAAAAAGAATGTGGGCTTTACTGGCATCAGACCAACTTTGGCTACTTGCCCAGCTCCTTCTTTCACCAACCACGTGGCCTAGAGCAAGGCCCCGCTCCATGAAACCTCTCTGAGCCGGTCTCCTTAAGACAAACCATGACAAACTGGCAACAGCACTCACTGAACAGGTTTACTGTAAGGAGTAAATGAAACCACGTGTTTACATATATTATTGGACCTTAATATGTGTGAAAAAGAACCGTCAGGTAAAAATACATGTTAGGTAGGTTCTTTTCTACCTGTCCTTCAGCGCATAACAAAAACCTAGTTATTCCATGCTCAAATCCACGATTAAGAAAAGAATATTAATAGCCATTATTTTTGCATTGAGTATTTACTGCTTGCCACACATCATTATGACCACTTTATAAGAACTATCCTTTTTGCTTTAACTACTGAGATTAGTAGCATTTAATGTCTCCATTTTTTTATAAGAAACTTTCTAATAAGGTTTTAGAAAGGTCAGTCAATGTCAAATCAATACTCTCAGTGCCAGCCAGGACTCAAACCAGAGGTATAACAATATCCTAATTTTACCTCTCAGGCAGTGATCTACAAATACTAATTTCAGCAGCAAGTAAGAAATACCATTATAATGAAGTCCATCAGTTACTAATACTTAACTAGTGTCACTGAACTAAGACTACCATAGATGCTTAGAATTTGCAAGAACAACACAATTCCGATGGTAGTTTCTTTTCTCAGATGGTGGGAATTATTGTCGTTGTGAACCCAATGGTCTGTTTTTATTTATCTGTTTGTGAGTTGTAGCAACACGGTATTGCTATTCAAAATACTTTCACCTTATGTCAAAGTCAGTATATGTACACTGGCTGGGTCCGCACAAAGTTATTAAAAAAAGTGAATAAAATTAGAACCAAATTTAAAATCTACTTCTTGAAGATGTGGTCAGAAGTCACTGTCCATTTCCCCTCAGATGTTCCTTGTACTTCAACACTCCTAATTTCTGGAGAGCCTGGATATGTTTTACCTTTTACCTAACCTTTTTCCTCAAAATTTTTAGCTCCAGATAATTAGGAGACTATGATTCAGTGAAATCTTATTGGTATTAAATAATACCCCTGTAAGAATTGCCTCATTAATAAAAAAAAATAGCCCTGGCTGGTGTGGCTCAGTGGACTGAGTGCTGGCTGGCCTGCGAACCAAAGGGTCGCTGGTTCCATTCCCAGTCAGGGTACATGCCTGGGTTGCAGGCCAGGTCCTAGTGGGGGTATGCACAAGAAGCACACACACATTGATGTTTCTCTCCCTCTCTAAAAATAAATAAAAGTTTTAAAAATTAGAAGAAAAAACAAATTGTAGATTTTCTAATTCAATCAGAGAAGATTCAATCACACTAGCTTTACAAATATGGTTTATATGCACTTATCCCATCAAGGCTCATGATAGAGGGCAAGCTCCGAATACATTAGTTTTTTTTTTAATGACACTTAAGTGCTCAAAGATTTTAGAAGATTTGTCCTATGACAAATCCCATTATCAAACCATCATGCCTAGAATGCTCCCTCATCATGATTAAATATTCAAGGAACTTGCCTAACCTAACCCTATCCAGCAGGCAATAGATAACTAGTTCATTCATGATCCTGCAAGACACCAATAAAAGTCTGAATTTTCAGTTCCTTCCATATTTCCCACTGGCCTTGAGTTACTAGTTTACTCCTCCAATTTCCCCCGTCTAGGCTTTCTAAAAACATAAGCTCCAAGAAAACTGAGTATTTTATTCAGCACTTAGCTGGTGGTGATATGCACAGAAGTATTTACATATTCCTAACTGAAACAGAGCATTCCACAAAGTTTTAAGACCTATAAAATTTTTCCTTCTAGTTCCTTCCCCACAAGCTACATCCTTGCCTTCAGCCTACACTTGCTGATGACTCCCAGCAAGACAAGATCTTTCTCCTAAACTCCAAACTCAGTCATCTGCCAACTGGACATCTACACTTGGCAATTAAAACTCAGCCATGTCCAAAAATTAACTAGTAACTACTTCTCCAAACCTATTTTAACCCCCAAACCTACCTAATAACCCGTAATCTTCTGAGGTGCCTCATGTTCAAGACATGCTGAACACATCTCAGCCTCCAACTCCAGCTGAGTCTTCCTTAAAGCCTCTCCCATTCATCCTGCATTCTCCATTCCTACTGCTTCTTCCTCAGTGCATTCATTCAACAAACGTTTAAAGGTACCATAACACGCAGTAGAAGTGGTTAACAGTAGAGGAAAGGTACCGACTCTTATGGACAACACATTCTAATGGGTGTTAAGAGAAAAAGAAACCAATAAAATAATCTTTAATGTATTTCTATTGAAGCCATCATGACGAAAATATTATTTCAACATGTAATTAATATAAAAAAGTATCTGAGATATTTTACTTTTTAAATAAAGTCTATGAAATTCAATGTATATTTCACACATAATAAATCTCAGTTCAAGCTAAATTTTGGATGGTAACCATGTAAAATGTAGTGATACCAAAACAAAGTTGTAATTTTAAAATATTCCTTTTATACTTCAGTTTTAAATTTTGAGTTAATTAAAATAAAATAAAATCACAAAGTCAGTTTCTAGTTGCACACCCAAATTTCAAGTTTTAAACAATGCAGTATTTAAGGTATTCTTTTTAAATGCAAATCTCGTTGCTTTAGGCTGTATTCCACACTGCACCTGGCTAAACGTCAACATCACTTTAGGCGGGTTCTGGAAAATCAAGATTCTAAACTAACCCATACCTAGGTCTGAAGGTAAAATATTCTATAAAGATTCAAAGAGCGGCCTGGTAAAGGAAACCTGGGAACCATAAATTCCCAGAGCAAAAATCACATTTTTTCAGCCCAACAAGCAGGGCCTCCAGTTCCTTGCCTTGGCCAAACTTTGCGGAATGTCTCTTGCAGTAACAAACAGTATTCCCACACTAGCCTTGCTTCCCCCAGGCTACTCTCAGCAGCCAGTCTTGTCTCAAGTAGCAGCTTGAACAAAGAATGACTCTCGATCATTAAACTGCCCCCAAAATACAGAGAACCAGAAGAAAGGTAATCTGTGGAATGAAGTATTTCTTAAAAATCACCCAGATGGTAGAATCAAGTATTTCTTGTCCCCCAGCCTTCCTCAGGTAAAACTGAACATGCTGTCCTTCACTATCACTGCACAGATACTCATCACATCCACTGCACTTTGTTCCCAATGCTGTCTCCTTATCCTGGACTTTGATCTTGGTGGCTGTCCTCTGGGCTCAAATGTGTGTTTCATTTTGGGGACAAATGAGGCAATCTAAGTATAGACGAGTTATTAGATAATACTGGGGAATTCTTATAAGGGTATTATGATGGTGTAGAATGGTCTTAATGGTATTATTAAGAGACAAAAACTTTAATGATGATACCTACAGCTTTCCAAAGGTTCATATACATTTAAAAAAAGGGAACTACTGAATTAACATCATAGGTATAGTGGTGGTCATGGCATTATTCGCTGAACTTATTTTATGTTTGAAAATTTTCATTTAAAAAGTTGCATGTTTATCTTAAGAATAAAAAATTAATAAACACATAAATAAAAAAAATTTTAAACACTTTATTCATTTATTTCTAGAGAGAGGGGAAGGGAGGGAGAAAGAAAGGGAGCCCCACCTGGGGACCTGGCTGTTACCCAGGTATGTTCTCTGATTAGAAATCAAACTGGAGACCCTTTGGTTCACAGGCCAGCACTCAATCCACTGAACCACACCGGTCAGGGCCAAATAAAATGTTTTAAAAAGAAACACAGGTTGCCCTGACTAGTGTGGCTCAATTGCTTGGGTATCCTCCACCAGCACATGGTTGAAGTTTCTCTCACATCGATGTTTCTCTCCCTCTCTTTCTCCCTTCCTGCCCCTCTCTCTAAAAATAAATAAATAAAATCTTTTTTTTTAAAAAAAGAAGAAACACTGGTCTTACATGGTGAATTAATTTGGAGAGATTTTCCAACTGTTGTATTCATTTGTAAATATTATATTAGAATAAAGTAACAGAGTCCTCTTCCTTTCTAAATGTCAATTTTTCCAATACTTGTTTTCAGAAGCTGTCTCTTCTAGAATAAGATACTTTAAATGACAGGATTGGTTAGGAAAGCTACGTTAGGTGCATTAATATTTTCTTGCCTCCTGCAAAACAGTCTGTAGGACCTAGTATCACTGACTCCGTGTCACCCACAAAAAGCCCCCCTCTGAACAAGACCTTTGGTCTTTGAGGGGGGTTATTTTGTTTTTTAATCTAACTCCTTTTACCGCATGACTCAATCTTGGGAAGTCAGGAAGAGGAACCCAGAGAAGCACTTACAGGCAGAGTCAAGAAACAAGGACGCACTGCACATCAGTGCCACATCGTGATGGCTTTAGTCCTTTTTCCTCCTTTTATTTGGTAACTATATAGATAACTACAATAATGGAAATTTCTCCTTATCTTTTCTTTTTAATAAAATAATTTAAAAATATTTCTAGATTTAGAGTTTTATATACAAGAATGTTTATGGAAGGTTTGTTTGAGCTTCACTTAACAGCAAATGTTTCTTTTCTTTTTTTAAAAAAAACGTAGTGCAAGAGCTTTTACTATTTTTTTTTTTTTTTTAGTTTATTTATTTATATTTAGAGAGAGGGGGAGGGAAAGAGAGGGAGAGAAACATCAATGTGTGGTTGCCTCTCTCACGCCCCCTGCTGGGGACCTGGCCTACAGCCCAGGAATGTGCCCTGACTGGGAATGGAACCTCCATTCTCTGGTTTGCAGGCTGGTGCTCAATCCACTGAGCCACACCAGCCAGGGCAAATGTTTTGAAATTATACAGGACTAGGTGAATAAAATATAGAATAATGTGTCTGTAACAATGGAATTCTAAGTAGCCTTTAAAATATCACGTACTGAAATGGCAAAAGGTACATGAAAAGGCGCAAATTACCATTAATCTTCAGAAAAATGCAAATCAAACACAATGAGATATTATCTTAATGAGGTAGCAGCATTATTCTCAATAGCAGAAGTAAGGAAACAACCTAAGAAGTGCCTGTCCATGGAAAAATGGGTTAAAAAATGTGATAAAAAATGAATTACTATTCAACTTTAAAAAGAGAAGAAATCTTGTCATTTGCAACAGGGTGGATGAGCCTGATGAGCATTGTGATAAGTAAAATATGTAAAACAAAGATAAACATTGCAGGGTATCCCTATATGCACAATCTTAAAAAATAAGTAAAAATCAAACTCATAGACCCAGAGAGTAGAAAAACGATTACTAGGTGAGTGGGGGAAATAGGGAGAGGTTAGTAACATGGTGCATACAACCTTTCAATGGTAAGATGAATGGAGTCTGAGGACCTAACGTGTAACACAGTGACAATGTAGTTGGTAACACCGCACTGCAGAGGTGAAATCTGCTAAAAGAGTGGAATTTAAATGTTCTTCCAAAAAAGAAAGGTAAGTATGTGAGGTGATGGATGTGTTGATTAACTGAATGAGAGGAATCCTTTACAATGTACATATAGATATAACAAATCACAAATGTTACACCTAGAAATATATTTTATTTTTGTTTACATTTTCTGGAATATTGTTGTCCATTCTTTGCATTTTAATTCCCTTTGCTTTAGGAGTGTCCTTTATGGACAATATAACACTTAATTTAGATTTTGTTTTATTTACACAATCTGAGGCATTTATTTTAGATGGTGACTATTTCATAGACATTTATCAAAATAATAAATGTTTGATGCTGGCAGGTTTTTTTGCTAATGGGTCATTTTTCTTTTTCA
>VMDR010031245.1:0-12108 GCA_007922815.1 Macrotus californicus | reverse complement strand
CATTTGGGCCATTTTTGTTGTCTTGGCGCGCCTGTTACGTAGTAAGGGGCGGAGCCTTAGGTGTTCACCAGGACGGGGCGGCCACGTCGCTGCGTTGTGACGCTGTTTGTGGGGGAGGGGTCCGAGAGGGAACAATGGCGGCTGCTCCGCTCCCTGCCGGTTACCAGTCACTTTCCGCACTACTCACAGTCCAACGGGGTCCCTCTGGTGCTGGCTCCGGTGCTGATCCCCGGTGGGAGGGCTGTGCACGCTCCAGGACCCTGTGGGTCTCTCCAACGAGCTCTCCTGTGAGGCTGGGAGTTTCTCCCGCTGCCGCCGCCTCAACCCCCACAGGAGTTTTCAATCAGAGGCTTTGAGGCTTCACCTCCAGGTGCCGGAACTCTGGGCTGCGGGGTCCATCCCGCTCGCGAGCCGTTCCTCCCTGTTTATCCTCACGAGGGAGTGGGACGCCCGGGCCGCAGCCGCCACCTCTCCCGCGCCTTTCCCGGATCCGCCAGCCGCCGCCCGCCGCGCGAGTCCTCTCCGCCCCTCCTACCGGTCTGGATGTATGTTTCTTAGTTTCTTGGTTGTCGGACTTCCATACGGTTCGATTTTCTGTCAGTTCTGGTTGTTTTTTCTTTTAAAATTTGTTGTTTAAGACAGACAACAACAAATTTTAAAAGTTGGTTGTGCGAGGAGGCACAGGGTGTTTACCTACGCCTCCATCTTGGCCGGAAGTCTTAAAAAAAGAATTTTTTAATGAGTTTATTTGAGCCCAATTGAGGACAGCTGCTGGGAAGAAAAATCTCAGTGGATTGAGAAAATGCTCTGGAAAAATGGCACTTATTTTATACATCTGAATCAAAGGGCAAGGTGTAAGGGGGTCACATTAAATTCGTTGGTGATAGATTAGTGAGGTGAGAAAAATCAAAGCCAGGAAATATCTGGGGTTGGATAAGAAGTAAAACAAATGAACACGGATGTTTTTTACACAGGTGGGTCTAGGATAGTAAACCGTCAACAGTTGAGGTGGTAACAGTAGTAACATGGGGATTCGTGGTCTCTGCTGTGGTGCAGTGCATGTGCCCCAAGGGTCTGGCATTCCAAGGCACAAAAAGACAAGAGGCAGGCTTGGTTAAGGTAAAGATCAACCTTTGTCAGGGAAAATACCAGCCTAGGACACAGCTACCTGCCATGACTTGCTTTCCGTTGGAAAGTTTTAATTTCAGACCATCCTATCCAGTGACTTTCAGTATCCAAGTTTGTAAGGCCACATGCACACCTCCTCTGAGCTTATCAGGGTTAGAATATGGCCCCTCTTCCCCACACTTCCCCTTTTTGGTCGTAAATCAATCCGAGGGATGAATTGATGCTCAACCTTTGGTTGGATAAGCCTCCCCACAGTGCTAGGAAGGCTCATTTCTAGGAAATCTGAGGGTCAGCATTTGTCTTGCTGAACTGTGGACTACTAAGGATGGGGCAAGACCATAACCTTGGATGGAAGTGAAGGCTGAATTTTCTTCAAAAGTGAAAAGAGGTAAATGGGAGGCGGCCGGGTCCTACGGGTCTTCATCAAGAAAAACGCGGGCCCACTTCTAACCTATGAGCTGTCATCATCCAGGTTTTGTGGTCTGTCTCACTTCTCTTTATTTTGCACCTAGTACAACATTCACTCATAGTCTGAGGACGCACCATACGCTTCTTCAGTTTTTGTAATCCGCCCGTGAGAGGAGTTTTGTCTCCTATGGCCTGTCTGCCTTCCACTGGGAGCACTCAAGTGCTGCTGTTCACCTGATTCTGGCCGGTTGTGCAATTGGAAGCTGTAACCTGAAGGTTTCATCAGGTCCAAGGCTGTGAGAACACACTGCCATAAATCACAATTACCATCTGAAATTCCAGAGACCAGGAGGACAGCAAGAGTTTCACAAGTAAATCCCCTGTGCCTCAGCAGTAATTACAGAGGGCCCTGTCTTGACAGCCATTCCAGCTTCTCTCTGAATTAGTATAGTTAGTAGTCCTTGTTGGGTTAGGGGGTAAGCACATTCCTATGATGGAGTTCTAGCCTTTATATATGAAATTCCTTTCTCGATGTTCTTTTTCCACTAACTTCCTACAGCCTCCCTTGTTCTTAGTTTGTTTCTTTTTACGCATTCAGAAATAGCCAACTTTTTAAGACAAACTACTGTCTTTTAACTTCTCCTAAAATTGTACCCTCTCTTCCTTCCTTTTGCAATAGCATTTCTTCTAATTGCCAAGGGAAACCATAAAAAGAGTGTTCTTGATAATACAAAAGTTATCTTATACACCTTTAGCATTTTTTAACAGTTAGGCTAATATATACAAAGTTTGAAAATCCCATAGAACAAGTGTAACTATTATGATGATGATTAATATTAGCAGACAGGTAAAGACAATCAAACTAATAAAGTTCCACATCAACTTGTAAGTATACAGGCCTTATCAGTATCTTGGGATAGCTGTCTCTCTCTCTCTGATGTTAGCAGCTTCTCATCCTGGAGAAGTCTTTGATCACTGCTCTAGGTGGAGGCAGATGTCCATCCTTGGTTGGCACCTGGTAAGGTTCCTTCCAAAGGTGTTAGAGAGTCTTTAATTCATGTCTTTTCCAGTACACAAAATCTTCTGGCCGTCAGTCAGTCAGGGTCTTTGAAGTCTTTGTCTCCTGGGAGCATACCTGTGAAATGAATGTCGCTAATTTTTCAGCCCCAATAGCTGGTTAGTAAGTTCTTGATAATAACACAGAATATCTCCTTTTAATAAGGTTGGTTCGTATGCCCCTTCCTTCAGACATATAGGGCAGCTGGTGACTGCTTCATGTGGAGAAAGGCCATGTTTACCAAAAGAAGCAGGTTTCAGGTTGAGGAGTACTCTAAGGACAGCTTTTGGCCAAAGGAGATTAAAAGCTCCTGAAAATTTACCTGGTTGAGTTTTAACTGCACCATTTATATGTTCCACCAATGCCACAGGGCTGAGAGGCACCATGAAAATACTGTAGAATAGGCCAAATCTTACAAATGGATTGCATTATTTGTCTAGTAAAAATGAGTCATTGTAACTCAGAGGGAATTCCCGAACTGGGAATTAATTTTTCCCGGTAATAATTTACCTACCATTAAGTCTGTTGCTCTCCTGCACGGGAATGCCTCAACCAGGTGGAAAAAATATCAAATTATAATTAAGATATATTTGCATTCTTGAGATGGTGGCATTTGGATAAAATCCAGTCACCGTACTGCCAATGGAAGTGGGAACTGTCGTTGGGACCCATGGAATGATTTTCCAGGGTTTTATCTGCACAGATAGAGCATTTGCTGTACACTCTATGAGCTGCAGTGGGAGGTTTCCAGTACTGTCTGCTTCATGAGGCCATCTTTTTGTGACCCCAGTGTGTTAGCTCATATGCATGTTAAAGTGTCGGTGATCGGGTCCCTGTAGGTGAGACTGGTTTCTGATTGGGGTCACATCTTTCTGTCTGGGTCAAAGAATCCCCCTTTGTGTTGCCGTATCCTCTTCTGCAGCTGTCCTTTGGAACTGTAAAAGAAAGTCTTTTATTAACTTAACGGGAAGCAAGGAGCATTCTCAGGTCTGGATAATACGGCTGTTCAATGCTGCCTGTCCAGCTGCAGCATAAGCTAAACGATTTTCTTTTGCTTCCATGGTGGAAGCTTTAGAATATCTCGGAATTTTGTTAGTTGCCAATTGTTTCAATTTCCATATGATATCTAATAATTCTGCAACTTATTTTCCATTCTTTCTGGGCTGCCCTGAAAAAGTTAAGAAGCCTCGCTGCTTCTACAACATTCTAGAGTTGTGAGCTACACCAAGGGCATAGCTACTGACTGATGTATTTTTACACAGAAACGGCAAGTATTCCTTGCCTTTATTTCAGTGTATTGCTTTTCTAGGCCATTTTTGATTTTTGTCTTCCCAAAGACTTTCCCAGGTCTTACACACTCTTGCTTTTGGCTGTCTCATACCACATCACATCAAACATTAAAATACGCCCAGATCCATATTAACTTTAACTTATTTTAAAAATTGATTTCTGTTAAGTTGTAATTGAATGGTTGATATTATATTTTTTACACATTTAAGTATTTACCAATTTTAATTTTGCAGTGTTTTAGGGTTCTGTTGTTTGTATTTTGGAATCCTGAGATCTCAAACATGTTCATCGTCTCACGAAAATTCATCAGCCCGAGGCTATCCTTATCCATTCAGTACATAAAATAACCCTATTCCAAGTAAAATTATCTTAGAGAAACCAAGGAGGCTCAGTTAGGTAGTAGACCATCTTCAGCTGTGTGGTGACTTCACCCCTTTATGCTGTGTCAGTCAGGTACAAATACCAGTTCTCTCTAGAGCAGGGGTGTCAACCTCATTGTCACCGGGAGCCACATCAGCCTCGCAGTTGCCTGCAAAGGGCCAAAATAATTTTAGGACTGCATAAATGTAACTACTCCTTAACTGTTAAGGAGTTGAAATTACATTCGGCCCTTTGAAGGCAACCGCGAGGCTAATGTGGCCCCCCCGGTGAGAATGAGTGTGACACCCCTGCTGGAGAGAAACACAGCTTTGCTCAAAGCAATGAAAGGCAGCAGTGTTGTCTTTGTTAGGAGAGCCCATGTGGACCCTGAGATATGGCAGGGTCAGGTTAGGTTAGAGGATGTACTGATAACCTTGGATGTATACAAAGCCTGGTAGACAACATTTAGCTTGGGTTTTGCATGGCCCTGCCATACCATTCTGAGATGGCAGAAATACTGGGTGAACTGGGAGATTAAGGATTCTCATTTATTCTAAGTTAAATTAACATTAAAGTAGAGAAACAAAAATTATTGTGGCAACTTAGCAACTTTTCTTTTTTGAAAACGACTTTAAAGAGGAGCAAAAGACTAGTGAATTTCTTAGCCATTTTAGCCATTCAGTCATTTATATCATCAGTTCCACTCACTCAAAAACCTAGACGTACACCTAAAATGAGCAGTTTTTCTGTAGCTAAGGGTTTTAGCTTAACAACCTTTCCCTTAACTAAGCGTAATACATGGCTTCTGTCTTCAAAATTTGACTGAGAATACATTGTCGAAAATCCTTCAAAGGCAGAAGCAAAATGAGGTTAACGAGCAGAGAACCGGTACTGAGGAGCCCTGGCTGCGGTCCTTCCTTTCCCGCCACTGAGCTGTTGCCTGCTGGCCTGTCACCGCGCCTCTCCACCAGGTCTCCTCAGATGCAGGAGAAGCCAAAACGCAGTATTCTGAAGGTGCTTTACATCTCCAAAATGATTATCATTATCGTTTTGGATATAATTATTATAATAGTTATCATTATAATAATTATGACAAATATTTATTAAGTGCCTTCCCTGGGGGTAGGGTGATGTAATAGCAAGTGGCTTTGTGGCCTTCCTGTAGAGGTGACGTTTACATTGAGGTCTCAGGTATAACAAGTCAGCCCAACAAAGAGCAGAAGCATGAGTCAGGTCAGAAGACGGGCACAGACGGATGCCACACTGACCAGATTCAGATGCACGCTCCACCGCCTCCCAGCTGTGGTGCCCCAGGACAGTCCCCTTCGCCTTTCTGAGTCTTACTCCCTCCTCTGCAAAGCGGGCTCCATAGTAATACTTACCTCACAGAGATGGCAGGCTTAAGTGAGTTAAGACATGTAAAGTGCTTCTACCTAGTTAGCACTCAGTAAGTGTCCCTTTTATTTTTTTCCAGGCTCAGAGATGAGGCATGTTCCAGAAACAGAATAGGTCTGTGTTTCTGGAAAGTGGGAGGAAATGATGATGGAGGGGAGGCTGGGCCAGGCTGTGTAGAGCTTTATCAACTAGAGTGAAAAGCTGAGGCTCAGTTCTCAGCAAAATGGAAAGCAGCTGGGAGGTTTTAAGCAGGGCTGTGACATTGTCCAAGTCACATTTTTAAAAGGTCACAACTGGCTACGGTGGGAGGTGTGCAGAGTGCAGTGGTCCTGCTATTGGGTGATCCTGGTGTGGCCTAGAGTGACAGCGGTGGAGATAGCGTGCCGAGCAGATCCCGAAGTATTTTGAGCGCTGGGAATCACGTGGCAGAGAGCCCTGAAGGAGAGCGCAATAGGGTTCCAGGGAAGGTCTGGCCCCATATCACTACCGCAGCTCTGCCCCCTCTCTCTCCTGCTCCATTTTTCCATGCGCCTAGTGGTCCGTTTTCCTTGTCGGAGAATCTAACTTGTCTCCCTCACCTCCCCTTCCAGCCTCCCACCCACTCCTCTGTTTCTGCTCTGCTCAGGCAGAATCGATACCCTCTTCTCTCAGCAGCCCTCACAATAAAAAGTCAGAGTCTCATTCTGCTGACTCTCGCTCTCTCGTGTCTTCAAAGTCCTGAAATTTCTTGTCGTCACCCTACTCCAGACTCATCTTCTCTAAATCATCACAATAACTTTCCCATTGAAGTCTGCCTTAAAACTCTGCTCTCTCTGATCCATAATGAAATGTGAAATAATACATTGCATTTGTGCACTATTCAAATTCTAAAAGTGCTTTCATGTCGCTATTTGGCTTGGTTCTCATGAAAAGCTTTACTTTCCCTCTTCTGGTGAGGCGGTGGCAGTGAAGGGTTATGACGTGCCCCAATCATACAACTAGTAAGCAGCGGAGCAGAGATCTGGCCCAGGGCCGTTAGTTCCATCGCCAGTGTTCCTTCTGTTACATTGTAAGCATTTCTGTCTTTTCCAACACCACTGTTAACCCACCTAAAATGCTTGTCACCATTTAAAGCCTGGTATGGCCTACGGAAGAAATCCATTGTAGCAGGGAAGACTTCCCCCTGTCCCTGCCTTGAACCCCAGCTCCATGTAAGGTGTCCCATTGTGTTCCCACTTCCATGCACTGTTCACACCTTCCTTCCAATCAGAGGCGCCCTTATTTTCCTGCTCTACCTTCTACCTAAACCATCCTATGAGTCTAAGTGGTTTCCCAGCATCCTCCAGGAAGCCTCTCCTGGCCACCCCTCCCAATGAGCTCTCTCTCCATCCTGTGTTCCAAAGCAATCTAGAGAGTGGAAGTCTGAGCAGTCCTGTCTTTGACACTTGAAACTATGGCACCTGGATAAATCATGAAACTTTTCTGATTCACAGTTTCCTATATTTAACATAGAAATTATGAATACTACCACAGAGACTTGTAAGGGTAAACTCTAATGAGCTATTGAGAAAATGATGTATCCCTAAGTGTTAGTTAGTACTGTCACTAGGCACTTGTAGCATGTAGTTATACGACCTTCTTCAACCTCTTTTATATTGACGACATTATGTCATTTCCTCACAAACTGTTTCATGCCCCCTTAGTTAAAACGTGTGCTCTTTTGATACAGGAGGCTGGTTCTACTTCTTTATGTGACCCAAAAGCCCCTGATAGTGTCACAGGGATTTCTGTTGAGTAAATATGTAGTAGTTTGAGGGCGCAGAGGTGAAATACATGCCACTTGATTCTTTGGGGAAAAAATGAAGGCAATTATTTAGCTCTTATATCCTGGAGTTTAAATACCTGTTATGCTCGGTAAAGTAAAAAGGACAGGAAGATGAAGTAAGAGATGTGATGAAAAAAAGTGCAAGAAAGGTTAGAAACCTCAAAAATACTTTTTGAAATTGAGTCAGTGTTTCCCTTGCTCTTAAGAAAAAACAGTGTGTAACCCCGTTCAGGTAGGACAGGAAAGAAGGTGAGAACAACTGCCAAGTGTGTCTAACTCGAAACATGTTTCATTGTGAGGTAGTAATTACTGTATCCCTACTTTATCAAAGCTTGATTCTAGGTCACGGCCAAGGGAACATTAGAGAGCTTATTTCCAAGAATCAAGTTTACCTTGCTGCTGATTCTAGTAGTTTTGTACTTGCTGCGTTGAGGAACGGTGGTGTCCACGCTCACTCTCCAGTTGTTCAGAGCATAGTGGTGCAAAGGCGAAACTTCAGAAAGATGTGTTCTGTATGTGCCTGGTGTCAGAGACAGTGTAAACGGTCAGTTTATATTCGCTCCCCTGCTTGGCCGTTAGACCCAGACAGCCTCCCACCTTGAGTCAACAAGCCCTTAGTAAGAACAGGTATTGTGGCAGGTCCTCTGTGAAAAGGACTAAACAGGAAAAGTGAGTGTCCAGTGGACAGTAATGGTGAAAAGTAAACACGCACATGGCCTTTGTCACTCAGCCAGTCCCCTCAGTGTGACAGCACTAGGTACTGTTTGGGAACATGATGCCAGAAAAAAACATGCATGAAACTCCTGGTAACAACTGAGGATCAACTGGTTTACAGTTTCCAAAAAATTTTTTTCTCCCTTTCCCCCAGTTACTCACCTCTTCCCACAGTGGTAATAACTGACTGTCGATTGGATTTTGATTTATTTGTTCCTAAAATTATGATGGTACAATGCTTTTCCCACTGGTTTTTCTTCCTATTGTCCTTTGCTGGGTTTCAAGTCAGATAGAAATATCTCTCATTTCTATGATGAGCAAAAATAAGACATACCATTTAGACATGATCGAACAGAGATGATGACATATGAAATGTGTTGAAGAAAGCTCCCATTAAAAAAATTACTGAAGAGAGTTTTGACTTCTGATCAAGATGGAGGCATAGGTAGACACACTGTGCCTCCTCGCACAACCAAAAGAAGGACGACAAATTTAAAAACAAAAACCAACCAGATCTACCAGAAAATCAAACTGTATAGAAGTCTGACAACCAAAGAGTTAAAGAAGAAACATCCCTTCCAACCCATAGAAGGGCCAGAGACGGGCAGCTGGGCAAAGAGGATGCACGGCAAGGCAGTGGCTGGTGGAACAACAGTCCCATATTTGCATGTAGATAAACTGAGGGGAACAACTGGAGAGCGAGACAGACCATACAACCCAGGATTCCAGTGCAAGGAAATACAGCCTCAAAACCTCTGACTGAAAAATCTGTGGGGGTTGAGGTGGTCGGAGAAACTCCCAGCCTCACAGGAGAGTTCATTGGAGAGACCACAGGGTCCTAGAACATACATAAACCTACCTACCCAGGAATCAGCACTGGAAGGGCCCAATTTGCTTATGGGTAGCCGAGGAAGTGACTGAAAGCCAATTGAGAGCAGAGCAAGCAGCATTGTTCCCTCTTGGATCCCTCCCCCACATACAGTGCCATAATGTAGCTACATGGGTTGCCCTATCCTGGTGAATACCTAAGGCTTCGCCCCTTCCTACATAACAGACATGCTGAGACAAAAAAAAAAATGGCCCAAATGAAAGCACAGATCAAAGCTCCAGAAAAAATGTAAGTGATGAAGAGACAGCCAACCTATCAGATGCACAGTTCAAAACACTGGTAATCAGGATGCTCACAGACTTGGTTGAGTATGGTCACAAAATAGAGGGAAAAGTGAAAGCTATGAAAAGTGAAAGAAAGGAAAATGTACAGGGAACCAGTTACAGTGAAAGGAAGGAAACCAGGACTCAAATCAACAATTTGGAGCAGAAGGAAGAAATAAACATTCAGTCAGAACAGAATGAAGAAACAAGAATTTTAAAAAATGAGGAAAGGCTTAGGAACCTCCAGGACAACTTTAAGTGTTCCAACATGGAAATCATAGGGGTGCCAGAAGGAGAAGAGGAAGAGCAAGAAATTGAAAATTCATTTAAACAAATAATGACGGAGAGCTTCCCAATCTGTAAAGGAAATAGACCTCCAAGAAGTTCAGAGAGTCCCAAAGAAGTTGGACCCAAGCAAGCACACACCAAGGCACACATCATTAAGTTACCCAACATTAAAGATAAAGAGAGAATCTTAAAAGCAGCAAGAGAAAAGGAGAGCCTACAAAGGAGTTCCCATAAGACCATCAGCTGATTTCTCAAATGAAATTTTACAGGCAGGAAGAGGCTGGCAAGAAGTATTCCAAGTCATGAAAGGCAAGGACCTACATCCAAGATTACTCTATCCAGCAAAGGTATCATTTAGAATGGAAGGGCAGATAAAGTGCTTCCCAGATAAGGTCAAGTTCAAGGAGTTCATCATCACCCAGCCCTTATTATATGAAATGTTAAAGGGACTTATCTAAGAAAAAAAAAAAGATAAAAACTACGAACGGTAAAATGACAACAAACTCACAACTATCAACAAGTGAACCTAAAAACAAAAAGCGAACTAAGCAAACAACTAGAATAGGAACAGAATCACAGAAATGGAGATCACATAGAGGGTTATCAGCTGGGAGGGGAAGGAGGGAGAATGGAGGAAAAGGTACAGGGAATAAGTAGCATAATTGGTAGGTACAAAATAGACAGGGGGAGGTTAAGAACAGTATAGTAAATGGAGAAGCCAAGGAACTTATATGTATGACCCATGGACATGAACTAAGGTGGGTGGGGGGGGATGCTGGTGGGAGGAAAGGTGCAGGGTGGAAGGAAATAAAGGGGAGAAAGAAAATGGGACAACTACAATAGTATAATCAATAAAATATACTTTAAAAAGTTACTGAAGAATATGATTTTGAGAGGGAAAGAGTATTCACTTACTTTTTATTGAACACATACTATGTCACTGTTGCCGTACTGTGTACCAGATACACAGTGGGTGATTCTGAGACATGCTCTCTGCCCTCAGTGAGCTTATGTTTCTGTGTAAGAAGAGACACAAAAACATTGTACAAGTAAGTAACAATAGTTATAGTAATAATCACAGGTAACTGTTTTTTAGCCATTACACTATTTTAAAAAATTACATATATTAACTCATTTAATCCTAACAACAGCTCTATAAATTAGGTAATGTTATCCCAGATTTATAAATGAAGAAACAAACACATGTGCGTTAAGTTACTTACCCACTGTCACTCAGTGAATAATACGAAGAGCCAAGGTTTGAACCTGAATACGAGGCTCAGAATCTGGATTCTTGTCTTCTATTCTATAATTACAAAACATGAGAAGGACCCTGGAGTAAAGAAATCAAGGTGCTGAGTTAGAGAGTACTAACAAGAAAGGATAATAATTTTCTAGATTCCACTTTAGTGACTGGATTACTTGGTTTTGCATGTATTTGGACTAGACCAGTAGTGTTTAATTCAATTTAACATTTTTGATGAACTCTATGCAAATCTTTTCATTGTGGTTCATTGGTAGAAACACTAATGTGATTCCTTTTAACACAGAATAACAGAATCAGGATGGACTAAAAAGAATGAATATTATAATGGAATGCAGTAGATAATAAGATAAAAATATAAAATAAATAGCTTTCTGTTGGGCATATTTAGGTGTAGTGCAGACTCTAGGCAGAAAGTTTGGAAATCACATTAGTACTCAAAAAATACACCAAAGGTCTACGGTGTACTAAGGGTCATACTGTTCCTCAAAATTTGAAAATTGAATTACTATGTGATTTAGCAATCCTGCTTCTGGATATTTATCTAAAAGAATTTAAAGCGGGGTTTGAAGAAGGAATTTGTACACGAATGTTCATAGCATTATACAAAATAACAAGAAGTGTAAACAACCCACTTGTCCATCCGTGAATGAACGGATACACAACATGTGGTATATACATAGACAGGAATATTATTTGTCTTAAAAAGGAAGGAAGCCCTGACACAAACTACAGCATGGGCGACCCTGGAGGACATACGGCCAGTGAAATAATTTAGTTGCAACAAGTCAAATACTTTCTGAGTTTACTTATAAGAAGTATCTGTTCGAATTCATAGAAACAAAAGGTAGAGTGGTGGTCGCCAGGGTCTGGGCAGTGAGGGAAAAGGAGAGTTGCTTATTGACTGTAAAATTTAAGTTTTCCAAGATGAAAATGTTCTGGAGAAATGCTTCACAGCGTGAATATACTCAACACTACTGAACAATACTCTTTAAATGGTTAACACAGTGAATTTTCTGTTACGCGTTTTTTTAACCACAATTTTTTTCATAAAGGTCTTTACATAAAATGATTTTGCGTATATTTAATTTTCTTTTCAGTGTCTTAAGTAGCCATAAAGTTGGAACATTTTTTCTTCCTTCATAGTGTTCTAAATGGATTGCTCTTTACTTTCCATTCTGCCCTTAGAGGGATATTTTGTTTGAGAGAGAAATTTTCTGTATATTTTTGATAGAGGAGCAAACCCAG
>VMDR010031244.1:0-12109 GCA_007922815.1 Macrotus californicus | reverse complement strand
TTGGTCATCCTCTTCTCCTTCTGGCACCCCTATGATTCGGATATTGGAATGTTTAAAGACATCCTGGAGGTTCCTAAGCTTCTCCTCGTTTTTTCGAATTGTTGTTTCTTCATTGTGTTCTGGTTGAATGTTTCTTTCTTTCTTCTGGTCCACACCATTGATTTGAGTCCCATTTTTCTTCCCATCACTGTTGGTTCCCTGTACATTTTTCTTCATTTCCCCTATTGTATCCTTCATTTGTTCATCTAATTTGCGACCAAATTCAACCAAGTCTGTGAGCATCCTGATTACCAGTGTTTTGAACTGTGCATCTGATAAGTTGGCTATCTCTTGGTCGCTTAGTTGTATTTTTTCTGGAGCTTTGATCTGTTCTCTCATTTGGGCCATTTTTGTTGTCTTGGCGCGCCTGTTACGTATAAGGGGCAGAGCCTTAGGTGTTCACCAGGGCAGGGTGGCCACGTCACTGCATAGTGACGCTGTGTGTGGGGGAGGGGTCCGAGAGGGAACAATGGCAGTTGCTTCGCTCTCTGCTGGTTTTCAGTCACTTTCCACACTACCCACAGTCCAACCAGTCCCCTCTGGTGCTGGTTCTGGTGCTGATCCCCAGTGGGAGGGCTGTGTATGCTCCAGGACCCTGTGGGTCTCTCCAACGAGCTCCCCTGTGAGGCTGGGAGTTTCTCCCGCTGCTGCCGCCTCAATCCCCACAGGAGTTTTCAATCAGAGGCTTTGAGACTTTAATTCCCCGTGCTGGAACTCTGGGTTGTGGGGTCTGTCCCGCTCCCCAGTTGTTCCTCCCCGTTTATCCTCACGAGGGAGTGGGACACCTGGTCTGCAGCCGCCACCTCTCCCGGCCAGCTGCGCCTTTCCCGGATCTGCCAGCCGCCGCTCCGCCACGTGAGTCCTCTCCGCCCCTCCTACCAGTCTGGATGTATGTTTCTTAATTTCTTGGTAGTCGGACTTCCATATGGTTCGATTTTCTGTCAGTTCTGGTTGTTTTTTTTTTTTTTAATTTGTTGTTGTCCTTCTTTTGGTTGTGCGAGGAGGCACAGTGTGTCTACCTATGCCTCCATCTTGGCCGGAAGTCTTCCCTATTCCAGTATGTATGTATTTTCATTCCACTTTTTCCAGATAGGTGGTACAGAGAGGCAGGTGCCCAAGGCCCCTCTGAATACCTCAAATTGAAGCCATCCCAAATTGAACTTAGTGTCTTCCTCTACCACACGTTTACTCCATTTTATGAATTGCAGTCAATAATATTATCTGGGGGGGGGACTTATTTTTATATGAATGTACCTGCTGGATGACTGTGAACAATATGCTATATTCTGAGATGAATACACTACAAAATTTGTTGTACAGTAGGGTTCTAGAATCACAGAAAAGTTTTTCACATTTATTATATTAGCACAGATTTTGTTCATAATTTTTTTACTTTATACATAGACTTTTATGTCAAATGTAGGGTTTTTATTTTAATTAGGTTCTCTAGGGAAACACAGACAATAGGGTGTGAAAAAGTTCCAGTAGGAAGATATGCACACACAGGCATAGGGTGAAGGGTAGGGGAAAGAGAGAGAGACTTTATAAGGAATTGGCTCGTACAATCATGGAGGCTGAGAAAGCCCAAAATCTAGTTAGCAAGCTGGAGTCCCAGTCCAAGTCTGAAGGCCTAAGTACCAGGGGAGCCAATGGTTTGAATATCAGCCTGAAAGTGGCAGGCCTGAGACCCAGGGAAACCTGGTGTTTCAGTCTGTGGTTCAAGGCCAGAGAAGACCAACATCCCAGCTCAGTCAAGGAGGAGGAGTTAGCTCTAACTCAGCCTTATTGTTCTTATTCAGACCTTCAGTGGATTGAATGAGGCCTACTCACATTAGGGAGGGCAATCTGCTTTACTCAGTCTATGGGTTCAGGTTTTAATTGTATCCAGAAGCACCCTCCCAGACAGACCCAGAATAATGTTTGACCAGAAGTCTGGACACCCCATGGCCCAGTAAACTGACATATAAAATTAATCACTACAGTTTCTAATATAAATGTTCTTATATGAAATAAAGTGTTAGTGCTAGTCTAAGTTTAACATTAATTAAAACTATCATTCTTAAGTAACTTCTCAGATGAGTCAGTAAGTCAAAATTCTTTTTGATCTTCATTCCATATTTATTTATATATGGACTTTTTCTTGCAGGCTCTTTAGTAACATGAAGATAAACTTCCATCTGAATCTTCTTTTCTTGTATAAAATTCACCTTTACATTAGATGATACCACTTGTCTTCTTGGTACCTTTTTAACAAGTATTCATGTTCCTAGGATTTTTTTATAATGGGCTAATGATAGCATTATTTATAAGTTTTCCCATCTTGCCCCCTAGGGTTTTTTTCTGTTTCAGAAAGTTCCTCAGATCAGATCGCAGTTGGGTAAATAATAGGGAATCAACATATTCTCTGATGTGTGTGGCAGAAAGTAAAAACTCTGTTTTTTTAAAATGTTACTCCATACAACTACAGAAAATGTCTCAGATCCACCAAAAAGGAGAACAGTCCTATAAACCTACACAGGTGAGCTTTTGTACTGTTTACTTTGACCTGTGGTTAGGGTTGGTGAAATGAAGCTGCAAGTTATCTGTGTATCTGTGTCTGTAAATGAGACATAGTATTTGTGTGTTTTTCAAATATTTTCCTTTGGTTGGAAGGGTTTAATAAATTAGGGTTTACTCTTAAGGTAAAAAGGTTCTGATTAATTTCTAGAGAATAATGGTTTCTATAAATCTAAGGAAACTCTCAGATTCCTAGAGAAGAAAGAAACTAAACTTCTAATACTCTGAATGCAGCAAAAGGCTGCATTTCCTTTTAAGGAAAACAAAACTAAAACTTCTTTTAGAAACACTAGTTTAGAGGTATTTTTATATGAGAATTCAAGTGTCTGTAATCAAGATGAATCTGTGAACAAATCAGACTGGCTTGATAACGTTAGTTTAAAAAGAGCCAGTCATTTCTTCCTAAATTTTATCAGTATGCATTCTATTTTTTGTAAGAATTGGTATGTTTCTGACCACCAATTCTGATGTGTGTAGTTTTATCCCCATACATCCAAGCAATTCTTGACACCAGCTGGGTGTTCTATAATTTAACTAAATTCTGACATTGTCTACCTAGAGACAGTGTCAAACCCTAGAGATTAAGGGATCATTCCTACAAGACTGCCACCCCCCACTTCAGACCACAATTGCAAGTTCAGCTTGTCATCTGTACTTCTGACCCACCAGCTACAGATCAGAGGTTTCAATGCTCCCCTCCCCACCCTTTGGGTTCAATTAATTTGCTAGAGAGACTCACAGGACTCAAAGAAGCATTTTATTTACTAAATTACTATTTTATTATAAAAGGATATAATTCAGAAATAGCCAGATGGAAGAAATGCATAGGGCAAGGTATGGGGAAAGTGTGTGGAGCTTCCATGCCCACTTCAGGTACACTACTTTCCCCAAATTTCCACATATTCACCAGCCTGGAAACTCTGCGAACCTTATCCTTTTGGGTGTTTATAGTCTTTATTACAGAGGCATGGCTGATTAAATCACTGTCATTGGTTATTGATTCAACCTTGAGACCCTCCTGGACTGACAGTTTCAATGCTCTAATCACATGGTGGGTTCTCCTGGCAACCAGCCCCTAGACTTCTGTGAGATCTTAGTTAACCTAAGATCCTAGTTTTATGTATAAGCTAAATTATATTAATCCTTTATCTTTAAGCTAATGAAAAATTTAACATTATGTATTTAATTGTATTGAATTATATGTGTGATAGACTTGTCAATATCAAAATTTTATTGCTCTGTAGTTACTTATACACAGTACATAATTTCCAAAGAAACTTAGTTAACTTTAAGATCTAGAACTGATAGCTCTGGCCAGGTGGCTCAGTTGGTTGAAGCGTCATTCTGTACAGCAAAAGGTTACAATTCTATCTTTAGTCAGGTTTCAGTCCCTGGTTGGGGCATGTATGGGAGACAAATGATCTATGCTTATCTCTTACACAGATGTTTTTCTCTCTCCTTTCCTCTCTCTCAAATCGATAAAAATGTCCTTGGGCAAGGATAAAAAAAAAACAGAATTGATAATAAAATCAAGTAATTATATTTTGTAGCACGAGAGCACATATACATGCGATTACTGCTGATCTGCTGACAACTCACTGGCATGAAGTAGAAGCTGGACCTACAGTTGCTTTGCCTTCTCCTGAATTTTTCCTTTAGTTTCTCTGATTCCTGGATTACAAGGGTGTGTTTAGCACCATGACAAAGGTTCCTGGCTTCTGCAGGACATGTAGTCACCAAGGTCAAAGTCATCAAGAACAGACACAGGTTTCAGTCTGCCTTTATGAGGTCTTAGCTTGTGCTCGTGGGATCCCAGCTTGTTTGTGATCTCCCTTTGTTCACTGCCTGCAGACTTCAAGCATCAGACAAAGAGACAGCTTTGTAGAGACTGTTACACAGCCCCCACAATTCCTAGAGCAGGTCTCTTTTCAGACAGTAACCCAGCCTCCCCAACTGAGGATCCATGACTTTTTGGTTGGTGGCAGATTTCCCTCCCATTACATCCAAAAAGGCTTATTGCTGGGATCTTGGGAATCATGTATCTTGTTTTGATGGCCACAGGGGTGACCATGATAGTCATACTTATTCCTCTTTGCAATACTGGAGCATAAAATTCTTTTTTGATAACAAAATCATAGAAAGTAATGAACAAAACACTTGAAATGAGAGTTTGATTGGCTGTGCTCCTAAGAAATGTGATGTTTTACATAGATGAAGAAATGACTTTTCCGAAGTCTCTATCAACTGTCATGGATCAGACTTTTCATGGAAGAAGTTTGATAGGTGTGGATAACTAGTTTAGCTTTCATCTGATAGATTACAGATTCAGCTAACTAAAAATATAATTATGCTTTTCTACACTCAAATGACATTAAGTCAGATAGTTGTGGGTCTACAAAATTACACATATTCGTAAATATAAGTTCTATAGTTGAAGTGCTTAAGTTTACATTTTTTGAGTGACTATTTTTCATCAGATGGAAATAATATTAAGATTGCAAAGTCTTATTTAAGTTACACTATTTGTCTTAATAGCAAAAACATATTCAAATGCATTTACCGAAGTTTAACATACACACCAAAAGGCACAGAAATCGCAACTCTACTATTCAATGGTTTATCACAAAGTGAATACACCCTTTTTAAAAAAGATTTTATTTATTTACTTTTCTTTAGAGAGAGGGGAAGGAGGGGGTGAAAGAAAGGAAGAGAACTATCAGTACAATCGGTTGCCTCTCACATGCCCACAGGTGGGTACCTGGCCAGTAACCCAGGCATGTGTTTTAATTGGGAATCAAACTGGGGACCTTTCAGTTTGCAAGCCAGTGCTCAATCCACTGAACCACACCAGCCAGGGCTGAATACACCCTTTTAACTACAACACATTTCAAGAAAATCAAATAAAACAAAACTGGCAACCCAGAAGCTCAGCTCCTAATAATCCCCCATCACTACCCATTACATCTCACCAAAGTTAACAATCTAGTTTTTAACAATGCAGATTAGTATCACCTGTTATATGTAAATCTGTATATTTAGAACCAAACAGTAGGAATTATTTTGCGTCTGGCTTTTTCCCCTTAGCTTATATCTGTGACATTCATCTATTTTGTAACTTTTCCATCATGGAGAAATTCATTCATTTTTGTGGCTCTGCAGTACTTGTGTGAATATATCACATTGATCAATTCTGCTGTTGATGGGCATTTTGTTTATTTCCAGTTTGGGGCTATTGGCAATAATGCAATTATTACCCTTCTTGTTAGTTTCTTTTGGTTCAAATGCACAGATATTATAGTTAAGTATGGACCTACAAATAAAATAGTTTGGTCTTAATGACTGCACATGTTCAAATTTAAAACATGTCATTAAAAAGTTTTCCAAAGATGTTTGACCAATACACAATTCAACCACCAGTTTAAGAGAGTTCTAATGATTATATCTCTTCTTGTCTTGCTGGCCACAGTAGAAACCATGATAGTTATAGTTATTCCTTCTGCACAATACTGGGAATTACTTAAAAGTAAAATGAGATTAGTTTCTCATTTTATTTTTTATCCTTATTTTATTTTTATTGTTGGCAATATTATAGGTGTCCTACAATTTTCCTCCTCTTGCCTCCCCTCTACCCAGCCTTCACCACATCGTTTGTCTGTGTCCATGGGCCTGGCATACATGCATATATGTTCTTTGGCTCATTTCTTCCAGTATCCCCTACCCCTTCTTTGAGATCTGTCAGGCTGTTCCATGTATCTATGCCTCTGGTCTTTGTCAGTTTATTTTGTTCATAAGATTCCACATATGAGTGAGATCATATAGTATTAGTCTTTCTCTGATGGGCTTATTTCACTTAGCATAATATTTTCCGGGTCCATCCATGCTGTCGTAAAAGATGAGTTCTGTCTTTTTTACAGCCATGAAGTATCCCATTGTGTAAAGGTACAATATCTTTTATATCCACTCATCTACTGATTGGCATTCAGGCTGTCTACAGATCTTGACTATTATAAATAATGCTGCTATGAACATAAGGTGCATATATTCTTTCTGATTGGTGTTTTGGGATCTTTAGGACATATTCCTAGAAGTGGGATTGCCAGGCCAAATGGCAGCTCCATTTTCAGTTTTTTGAGGAAATTCCACACTGTTTTTCACAGTGGCTGCACCAGTCTGCATTCCCGTCAATGGTGCATAAGAGTTCCCTTTTCTCCAAATTCTTGCCAGCACTTGTTTGCTGATTGATGGTAGCGAATCTGGCAGGTGTGAGGTGATAGCTCATTGTGGTATTAATTTGCATCTCTCTGATGATGTGACAAGCATTTTTTCATATGTCTATTGGCCATTTATATGTCCTCTATGGAGAAGTGTCTATTCAGGTCCTTTGCCCATTTTTCAAATGGGTTTTTTTCCTTCCTTGTGTTGAGTTGTGTAAGTTCTTTATATATTTTGGAAATTAACCCCTATCAGATGTACATTGGTGAATATATTCTCCCATATAGTGGGTTCTCTTTTCACTTTTCATGGTTTCTTTTGCTGTGCAGAAGCTTTTTATTTTATGTAGTTCTATTTGTTTATTTATTTTTTTGTTTTCTTTGCCCGAGTAGATATATCAGCAAAAATATTGCTATGTGAGATGTCTGAGATTTTGCTGCTTACGTTTTCTTCTAGGATTTTTACGGTTTCATGACTTACATTTAAGTCTTTAACTCATTAAATGTAAGTTTACATTTACATTTACTAAATGTAAGTTAAAGTTTAACCCATTTTGAGTTTATTATTGTATATGCTGTAAGTTGGTGGTCTATTTTCATTTTTTTTGCATGTACCAGTCCAATTTTCCCAACACTATTTATTGAAGAGACTGTGTTACTTCATTGTGTCCTCTTGCCTCCTTTGTCAAATATTAATTGACCATTAAGGTATGGGTCGATTTCTGGGCTCTGTGTTCTCTTCCTTGATCTATTTGCCTGTTTTTGTACCAGTACAAAAGTATGCATATACATGTATACATACAAATATGTGTTCACTTTTGCCATGTTTAGTGTAAAAGGGATGTCTGTGACTGATGTTATGTTATGCATTTGTGATCTTTGCTCATCTGCTAAATTGCTTGTGTATAAGAGTTCTCAATCATATATGTTCTAGTTAATTATTTTGGTTAGCAAAATGTTGTGATTAATATGAGTGGTTGAGAGACTATTTTGGAACAGTAATGGCAAAAAAACATTGTGCATAAAAGAGTTAATATAGTAAGCCTGTGATTGCTATCTTTAGAAAGGCTTGCTGACAAGGTTGAACACGGCACCTAAGAACTTTGACTTTGGATATTTCCCATTCCCAGAACTGAAAAAGATTAGTCATTGTGCCTAAACTGTTTGTACAAACAATGTGGTTTTTGCTAAACACCTGCTTTCCTTCTGGAATTCTGCAGTTTGGGTACATTTTAGAGAGAAGGTGCCTGTGTGACCAGCAACCAATAAAAAGATGGATGGGTGCATGTGACTTGTTTTGTTGCATAAAACTGTGAAGTGAATTGTATAAAGCAAGACACACTACATCTTTCCTTTCCTTCTAGCACAGTGGAGGCAATATTTGAGATGGTGCTGCTTTACCAGCTTGGGTCCCTGAGTGACTATGACAATGAGAAGCTTTCTGCCAATCCACAAATGAGTAGGTCACACAAACATTAAGAATTGGTGTTCCAGTGAGAAGGCCAAAGCAGATGACATTGTAGTGGCTTGCTAACTTCATAATCTTTCTCTAATCTTACTGCAGGGTTAAAAATTCACATACTACCTTCTCTTTCTCATATGTTTATCTCCTCTTAGGACTCCTACTACTTCAGGATATCTGGGCACTGATGTGGCCAAACTCCTCCACCATCAGGTAGACTTCAGAGGATTTCCCTCTCCTACTTTCACTTATGTCTATTACAGATGACAGAATGGGACTGAAACTGAGTTGCTACATATATCTGACTCTAAATGTAAAGGAGATGGAATTAAGGACTTAGAAACTAATAGAGGGGCTTGAATCCACTCAAATTTGTCCTTTTCCAGAGGGCTTAATAGATCGTTTCAATGTTTATGTTCATGTGCACATGGAACTTTGAAATGAGATCACTGGGAACAAAGAGCTGAGTTCTGCAACCCTTTTGGGTTGCCATAAATCTGAGAGAAACTACAACTCCTGAAGATGGATGAATAAGTAATTCATGTTCACATTATTTGTATTCTCGCGCTACTGCTTTCCAGGTTTATAGAAGGCATAAGGCCTTCATTCTGTAAGATCTTAGTTAAGTACAGTCTCTATACCTTGACTGGGTAGGCATAAATTCCCAGGCTTTTTTTTCTGCTCAGCATGTTTTCTCTTCACCCCTTCTTTTCTACCCTTCTCAGAGTACCCAATTCCCTTGGCCACAGTAATTGGTTCAAGGATGGGTAATTGGGTGCAAGTCATTTAATCAGAATCCATCCTGCAACTCTCAATAGCCCTATGGACAATGAAACTCTTTACTCTGGAATCAACAGCTGTCAGCATAACTCAAGTCAAAGCTGCCAGTGACTATCTCTGCCATTATGCCTACCTGAAAATAAAACCAATTTGGAGGGAAAGAGTCGAGTTAGCAAGAGAATGATCTCATGACATCTTTTGAACACCTAAATGTAGTCATATCTGAAATTTATGCTCTTTAATCATGGTAACCTTTTTGTTTAAGCTTGCCTGAAATGGGTTTTCACAAACTAAGAGTCCTGGATAGACCAGTAAGTTTAATTCACTACAACATGAGATGCATGGATCATAAGATTGGGAACTGAGTCAACTATACATAAAATGATCATGCTTTAGTGTGGCAAAGTAATGTTTAAGACAGTGGCTGCTCTGTATCACATTGGGAACATAACTATTGAGCAAAGACTCCTTGCTAACCCACAGTGGACAGGTAGCACAAGTTAGTTTTAAGAACTGGCACTTGGGTGAGAGGTATATACACTTTTTGTACATATATTGTACAATATCAGAGCATGACACTTAAGAATAGAAAATTATTATCTTAACTCTGAAACATGTTTTACAAAGCATTTTCACATGTCATCTCTTTTAATCCCCACAGAGACCCTGTTGTGTCAATGTTGTAAATATTTTCTTAGGTTTTGGGCTTCTATCAGTTTGTCTCTGGTCTTTGGAAAAGTTTTTCCTTTTTTTTTTTTTAATATGGGGAAGAGGTTAGATATTTTTATTTATGCTGAAGTTTGCCATTCAATTAGAGTGGATATGATTATTTTATTTGCTCAGCAACCTTGGCTTTCTTTTAGGGGTGGACTTTACCCTTCCCTACTCCAGGGTTTTACATGGAGTTGGGCCTGGTCAATGAGGACCCCAATTCAAGGCAGTAAATGATTCAATGATCAGCGTTACTCAAAGCTGGGAAGTAGTCTTAAGGGGTTTTGCTGGAACTATTTACAAAGAGGTATTCTTGAGATTACAAACCATACTAGCCTGCAACTGCCAGTAGAGGGATTTAAAATCACTGGAGGAGACTGATGAAAATATAGCTAATACAGAGGAAACTATAGTAGAGATGGAGGTAACCAGTCCTTGACCTAGCAATGTCTGAGTGTCAGGTTTCACACCTTAGGTTTCTTAGATACGTGAACTTTCTGACATGATGTTAATGTGTTTATGGGTGAATGGACTGTACATTTTGTGTATAGTCAACTCAATCTAAGGGTAAATTATCTGGTTTATGGATAAACAGAGGTTAAAAAATAACAGGTGATAGTGTGAAAAATGTAAAGAACAATTCAGTGAAAATATGTAATTTTCTGATGACATTAATTGGAAGTACAAGGTAATCCATAGGTGTCACGTTTTACATATTACCACAGGAGAACACAACTTTCGCCTTGCTAACAATACCTATGGTGAGGGGCAGCTCATTTGGCTCTGGATTCCAAGACTGCTCCACTGAGGCCTAGAAAAGAATTGAGTAAGGAAAGGGAGGAAGCGGGGATGAAGAGCTTCCAACCTAAGTCCTGTTGTAATATATATTTTTAAAAAGTAAAAACTCATCTGAGAAAATAAAACAATTATGAGACTTTTAATAAATAATTGAACTAGTCAATTGTCAACAATTTGAATGTTTGCTATTCTTATGCCACCACTTTGTACTTTCAAGTGATATTATATTGTCCTCCTGAAAGCCAGATGTAATTTAAAATTTACACTAAATCAGTTTTTTACCCATCTTGCCTAGTTTTAACTGTGTTTTATATGAAGTTCATTCTTCGCTCCTTTTTTCTACTATTTCCCCTAAGTGAGTGGTGCCTGTACTTGGCCCAAGGACTCTTTCATAGAAATATCCTTCCTCTACTCTTTAACCTTCTCACAGATACATGGGTTGTGGAGGGTATTCCCCAATCTATGTCTCAAGAAGTTGTGAAGCCCAGATGAATAATTAGAAATGTGATTGGTTTCCTGACGATATGAGAATATTTTATGGTTGGTCTTTTTTTACCTCTTAAAATATGCTTAAATTAGGAGAATTTAAGAGCGATTTACAAAGGTTTCTGACAATAAATATATAAACATCTTTATTGACAGTGGGCCAATAAGAGCAGTCAAATTTAGTTTATAAGTAACCAAAAACATTTGAAAAGCAGACCGCTAAAACTTCCAGGATTCATGTCGAGGTACAAACCCATAGATTGAACACCAGGTATAAAAAGAAATACTGAAATGTAAAGGGCCAGAGTTCTCAGTAAAACTAACAGACCATATATCTTGTAATACCATTTAAACTGCAATTAGATTACAAGACTGTTTGTATTCCCCCAAAATTCAGGTTGAAACCTGACCCCAATGTGATGGTATTAGGAGGTGGCGCCTTTAAAAGGTGATTAGGCCATGACGGCAGAACTCTCATCAATAGGGTCAGTAACCTCATAAAAGAGGCCACAAAACTCCCTTGCCCTTTCAGAATGTGAGTATACAGTGAAAAGATGGCTGTCTATGAACCAGGAAGCCCCTCATCAAACAATGAATCTGCTGGGGCATTGATCTTAGATTCCTTATTCTATAGAACTGATAAAGTTGAATGTTGTGTACAAGCCACTCAGTCTAAGATATTTTGTTATAGCAGCCCAAATGAACTAAGATAACACTTCATTAAAACATGTGTGTATACATACATTAAGAGAGAGGAAGGAAGGAGGAGGGAGGGGAAAGGGACGGGGGAAAGGAAGAGATTCTATATAATTTATTGTGTTCCAGGTCCTTTACTTGCATTGTCATATTTAGCCCTCACAACAACCCTATAAGGGATGATTAATTCCCATTTTGCAGGTAAAAAACTGAGGCTCAGAAAATAAGTAGCCTTCCAAGGTCACAGAATTGCTGAGCAGAGGTGGCAGAATTAAAACCCAGCTTTGAAAAGTCCATGCTGATGTTATTTTATCAGTCAAATTTTGGCCCCTAAATGATGCATTTACTGTCACTCAACCATTTGGCACAT
>VMDR010031243.1:0-12110 GCA_007922815.1 Macrotus californicus | reverse complement strand
AAATATACAGGGAATCAACAGTAAAGGGAAGGAAACCAGGACTCAAATCAACGATTTGGAACTAATGGAAGAAATAAACATCCAACCAGACCAGAATGAAGAAACAAAAATTTTAAAAAATGAGGAGAGGCTTCAGAACCTCTGGAACAACTTTAAATGCTCCAACATCTAAATCATAGGGGTACCAGAAGGAGAAGAGGAGGAGCAAGAAAGTGAAAACTTATTTGAACAAATAATGAAGGAAAACTTTCCCAATCTGGTGAGGGAAATAGACTTCCAGGGAGTCCAGGAAGCTCAGGGAGTCCCAAAGAAGTTGGACTCAAGGAGGAACACACCAAGACACATCATAATTACATTACCCAAGATTAAAGATAAGGAGAGAATCTTAAAAGCTGCAAGAGAAAAGGAGACAATTACCTACAAATGAGTTCCCATAAGGCTATCAGCTGATTTCTCAAAAGAAACCTTGTAGGCAAGAAGAGGCTGGAAAGAAGTATCCAAAGTCACAAAAGGCCAGAGCCTATATCCAAGATTACTCTATCCAGCAAAGCTATCATTTAGGATAGAAGGACAGATAAAGTGCTTCCCAGATATGGTCAGGTTTCAAGGAGTTCATCATCACCAAGCCCTTATTATAGGAAATGTTAAAGGGGCTGATCTAAGAAAAAGAAGATGATAAAAAATATGAACAATAAAATGACAACAAACTCACAACTATCAACAACCAAACCTAAAACAATAACAAAAACAAACTAAGCAAACAACTAGAACAGGAACAAAATCACAGAAATGGAGATCACATGGAGATGTTATCAGTGGGGAGAGGGAGCGGGAGAATGGAGGGAAAAGGTACAGGGAATAAATACCATAATTGGTAGTCATAAAATAGACAGGAAGGGGGTGGGGTGTTAAGAATAGTATAGGAAATAGAGAGGCCAAAGAACTTATATGTACAACCCATGGACATGAACTAAGGGTGGGGGAGCGGGAATGCTGGAGAGTGGGGCAGTACAGGGCGGAGGGTGGATAAAGGGGAGAAAATAATTTGGACAACTGTAATAGCATAATCAATAAAATTTCCAAAAAAAAAAAGAAAACAGTAATGAACTGCTTCTCTCTTGCTGCTTTGACAATTCTTTTTGTCTTTTGATAGTGTGATTATAATATGCCTCAGGGTGAGTTTCTTTGAGTTTCTTCAACTTAGAATTTGTTCATCATCTTGGATTGGTAGATTCACGTATTTCAGTTTGGGAAATTTTCAGCTATTATTTCTTAAAATAACTTTTCTCCCCATTTCTCTCTCCTTCTGGAACTCTCATTGCCCTCTCTCTTTCTTCTAGAATAATATATGTGTATGATTGTTCACTTGATGGTGTCCTGCAAATCCCCTAGGATTCTATTAGCTTTTCTTTATTTTTTAAAGTTTTTGCTCCTCAGAATCAATTATTTCAATCACCTTATCTTGGAACCATGGTCCTTTCTTTGGCCTGCTTAAATTTGCTGGGGAATCCCTCAGAAAATTTTAGAAATAATAGTTTACAGCTCCTAAATTTGTTTGGTTTCTTTTACACTTTTTTTGACTCTTTTTTTTTTACATAATTTTCCTAATTTCCTTTAGTTGTTTGTCCATGCTTTCCTTTAGCTCTTTGAACATATTTAAGACAGTTGTTTTAAAGTCTTTGTCTAGTAAGTCCAATATTCAGGCTTCCTCGGGCAGTGTTTGTCAATTTATTTAGTTTCTTTAATGAGGCCATATTTCCCTGCATGTACTGAAATTTTTTGTTGAAAATTGTTCATTTGACTATTACAACATGGATTATAACATGGTAACTCCAAAATTCAGATTCCCCTAATTCCCCAGGGATTGCTGTTTATTTTTTGATTGTTGAAGACTGTAATACAACATTAGTTTTAAGACTTTTGCACACATTTTTGAAAGAAAAAAAAAAACCTAACCTTGGCTGTATGTGATCTGTTTCTTTAGCTCATGTTTGGCTAATGATTAACAGAGCTTTTCTTGAATGCTAACAGTTTTCTTAGGCTTTAAAAATTGACTTTGTGTTACAGCAGTCCTTTAACACTTAGCTAAGCTTGCTCTGAACCCAGAGATCATCCCAAGGTGAAAGCTTAAGGTCTCCTTTGGTGTTTCTAAGCATGCAACTTGGCTGGGCATGCATGTGGCCTTCTAATCCTTTTGCATATGTGGCTACTCTTGAATCTCCTAATTTCTCACATAGTCTCACCTATGTTTCTGCAGACATGGCCAATTTTATGTTTTCACCTGTAATCTCTTGCCAAGGCATATGTGGGTCTTGCAGATATTAATAGAAGTGCCCACCATTTTTCTGCCTAAGTTCTGAGTTATATGTGCCTTATATCCCCCATGTTAAACAGATGTACACAATAACTTGTAAATAAAGTGCTCTGCTCTCTGGTTCAGGGGAGGGAACTGGGAATGGAGCTGCTGCAGTCTCCACACCAAAACTACCATCATGCCCCAGGTGGGTTTGGGAAGGAATAAGTAAAAATATCACAAAGTTTTCCTATTAATTTAAAGATGACTTTTCTTGGGTAAAATTTTGCTTCATTGCTATAAACCTTTGACCGGTTTCCATAGCTATGACAAAGTTGATTGAGTCCATTTCTGTGAGGAAACAAGAGCTTATAGATTCCTACTCCACAATTTTGCTCAAACATCTGAAATAATAGATGTTTTAAGGTTTTGTTTATTATTTGCAATTTCTAGTTTTATTGAACTGTAATATTTGTACTCTTTGGAATATATTTAAGATTTTTTTGAGTTCTATTTTACTTTTTGATATTTTCCAAATGTATCATCAGCATTGGTTTATTCCTTATTTCCAGAGTACACAGTTTAAGAGACATATCTAGATATTCATTAGATTCACTTTATAAAATATATTATGTATATATTCTGGAACAGAGTTTCTCAATTTTGTCACTATTAACATTTTGGACCAGATAATTCTTGCTTGTGCATGTGTGTGTGTGTGAGTGAGTGTTGTTGGTGGTGGAGGGTGGCCTGTGCATTATAGGATGTTTAACAGCGTCTCTAGGTTCTACAATCTACATAAAATACTAGTAGCATCTCCCCCTCAGCTGTGAGAACCAAAAATATCTCCAGACATTGCTAAATATCCCATAATGGGCAAAATCACCTTCTGTTGAAAATCATTGCTGAAGTATGGATTGGCAAAGATTTTTGTTTTTGTAAAAGGCCAGATAATAGGGCCTATATTTGGAAATAGGGCCTTTATGGAAGTAATTCAGGTTAAATGAGGTCATATGTGTGGAGCTCTAATCCAATAGGACTGGTTTCTTTTATAAGAGGAAGAGCCTCCAGAGATCTTTCTTTCTGTGTGTGTCCACAAAGGAAAGGCCATGTGAGGACACAGTGAAATGGCCATCTGAAAAGCAGAAAGAGAGTCCTCATAAGAAACCAACATTGATGACAACTTGATCTTGGACTTCCAGCCTCTGGAGCTGTGGGAAAAAAATTGTTTTATACGTCACCCAGTCTGTAGTATTCTGTTATGGCAGCCCAAGTAGACTAATACACTTATAAAAGATAAAAATTGAAAAAATATGAAAGTTTGATAAATTTAAAACTGCTGATCTTTGAGAGATACTGTTAAGAATATGAAAGCCAGTCAATGAAAGACCAATACCATATAATCTCACTTACAAAGGGAATCTAATGAGCAAAATAAACTAATGAGAAAAATGGAATCAGAGGCACAGGAACATTGAACAGACTGACAGCTGTAAGAGGGGAGGGGGAAGGGGGAGACTGGTTGAAAGAAGGGGAAGGGATTAGTCAAAGAACACATATGAATGACCCATGGACATGGACACCGTGTGGGGATTGCCTGTGGGAATGCAGGGTGGACTGGGCGGCAAAGGGGGAAAATTGGGACACCTGTAATAGCATAAATAAAAAAATATTCAAAACAACAAAAAGAATATAAAAAACAAAGGGAAAATCTCTACAAATGACTTACCTAAGGAAAGATTTTTATAGAATATGTATAACTATGTAAATCAATAAGAAACAATTTTGTAAAATGGAGGGAAAAATCAAACAGTCACTTTACCAAAGAGATACAGATGGTACATAAACAAAAAGGTCTTATTATTAGGCATTAGAAAAAGGTCAATTCAAACTAAAATGAAATACCACTACAAATGTAATATGATGGCTCAAAAAAACCCCTGACATTAAATGGAGAGGTAGAGCAACTAGAACCCTTGCACACTGCTGATGGGAAGGCAAAATGGTACAGCCACTTGGAGAAAGTTTGACAGTTTCTCAAGATGTTTAACCTGCACTTATTAGGAGACCAAGCAATCCCACTCACCTCTTGGTATTAACCCCTGAAGACAGGCGTCCACACAAAGAAACCTGTATATGAACATTTATGGCTAGAAATAATACAAATATGCATCAACTGGTGAATGAAGAAATAAACTGTGGAAAAGCCACACAATAGATCACTACTTACAAATAAAAGTGAACTCTGAAACGTGCAACAACATGGACCGGTGATAGAGTTAGTGGCACTGTCTTGGATTCCTGGATCCATCAAAAATAGGTGGTCAGGGCACATGCCTCGGTTGCAGGTCCATCCTTGGTCAGGGCGTGTACAGAAGGCAACCAATCGGTGTTTCTCACATCAGTGCTTCTCTTTCATCCCTCCCTCTTTCTTCCCCTCATTCTCTCTAGGAAAATAAAAAGGTGACTCTGGACAATTCACTGACACTTTCAGGTCCAATGTCTCTAAAGTTTTAAATGAAAGTTTTGAGTAGATGACCTTGAAAACCCTCCATGAACCATCACTGTGGGATTCTGTAAGGTCACAGTAGCATGTGGTGATGGACACAGGTGACAGCAGTGCCACGTCTGCAAAGGGTGGGGGCTGTTTATAGAGTGCAGAATGTCCTCCCCCTGCATGGTTACCTCTCACCCCCAGATCTCACCCTCACAAGCTCTCCTACAAAGTGGCCTTTCCTGAGCCGTCTGCCCTTGGGCCACCCCAGCTCACCTCACTCTTCTCAAGGCTGGCTCAAACTCCCTACTGTCGCAGGTTACAGTGGCTTCAGCATGTGCTGGTGTCTTCACTGAGACTGGCTCCTCTGGGCAGGGGGAAGGGGTCAAGAACTACTTCTGGCTGTGCAGATCTGCTCCTTTCTGGGCTTTTCTGCCTTCGCTCTGAAGCTCCAAGAGCAGCATGCTTTGCTCTCAAATGAATTTCCCAGGGGCTGGGACCGGGCGACTAATTCTAAGGCCACAGAGCTCTCTTGGAATTCACTATGCTGTCAGCTCTTGAACAGCACGAACTTGAACAGCGTGGGTCCACTTACATGTGGATTTTTTTTTTTTCAATGGACATACAGTTGTCCCTCCGTAGCCCTGGGTTTTGCATCATTGGATTCAACCAACCACAGGTCAAAACAGCATTTTCAATCTGAGCTTTGGAATCTGTGGATGCAGAAGGCTGACTGTATGCATCGTTCTACACCATTCTAGATGAGACATGAGCATCTGAAGAGTTTGGTATTTGCAGTGGTCCTGGAACCAATCCCCCGTGGATACTGAAGTAGGACTATAAGTTTTGGGGAAGTCAAAAGTTACACATGGATTTTTGATCACATGAAGTTGACATCTCTAACACCTGTTGTTCAAGGATCAACTGAAATCTCAGACCAAAAGCAGCCTGCCAGTGCCGGAGGGGGCTAGGAGCTCCTGTCTGACTCAAGGGATCTGAGGAAATAGGAGAAATCCCATGATACATTTAACACATAGTGGGATTCCGTCTGCAGTCACTTCCCATGATATCTTTGGGAATTTGGGAAGGGTCACTGTACTAAGTGGTGAAGGCTGTGATGCTGGAACTTAGACAAAGTCTGAGATCGGAAGTAAAGCACTCTTGCCCCTGAATCTGAATTCCCTCTCTGCTAGCTGGTGACTTAAGCCCAGGGCTCCACCCACTTGAGTACTGGTAACTTTTTTTTAATGTGGATGGTTGTGCCGACCTCAGAAAATGGTTGGGAGTTTTATACAAGCCACCGGACGAATAGAACTAGGAGTATCCTGAATACAACAGCAGTTATCACTTACTTATGCAGGGCTTTCTACCCTGCACTAGCCTAATTGATTTACAGGTTATGGCTTACCTGAGTCTCAAAACAACTTAGATAAAACTGCTGTGAAGCAGTTATTAATATCCCTCATCGTCTGATGAGAAACCGGACTCTTATTCAGGTTCCTTCTGTCGTCCCTGCTTAAAGAAGGGTTGGAATTTACCCGGACATTTTTGGCTCGAGCCTGGGACTCTATCGTAAAGCCACCACCAGCGCTTTATGGCACGTTTGCCAGCTCCGTTTTAAACGTGCTTTCCCCTGCGGCCGACCCGGGCTTATCTCCAGTCGGCTCCAGGCGGAGAGGGGCACAAGGTCCCCACACATCCCGACGCCCCACCGAGCATCTGCTTCCTGGGAATCCCACGCTGGGGACTGAGCCTGGGGCCCTGGAGATTTCCTTCTCCTGTCCTCTGCGTTACAAGCCACGCCTCTCAGGAAGTTCCCAGGCTGCCTGCAGCCCCGTTCCTCTCGTTCCCTCTCAGAGGCCACCACAAAGGCTCGGGTATCCCATCCCTGCTACAGCGCAGAGCACGCAAGCAGAAAGGTGTAGCCCAGACCCCTTCCAGACGGTTGCACGGTGATTCAACAGGATTTAAGACTACATTTCCCATAAACCTTGATGTCACTTTGCTGCGTTTTTTCGTTATTAGTCAGATGATCTCGATGGCCTCTCCTGCCCAAGTTAAATTTAAATTTTACCGTCAAATACAAGGGGTGGTCTTCCATCCAATTCCAGTGAGCAAAGCACCAGTTGCCAAAGCCATTAGAAACAATTTGGGAAATTGGAATGTGGACTGGCAATTAGGGATCTTAGTGGACATTACAGTTACTCAGTTGTTAAGTGGAATTATATTGGAAAACGTGTTGATTTTATAAAGGCATGCAGAGTGATGTCTGAGCACTGAAATTACATTTGCTAATTCACTTTCCAAAATTTCAGCAAAAACAAAAAGCAATTAAAAAAAGTTTCTTAAATCAAAGGCATGGCTATATATGGCTGTTCATTTTATCATTTTCTACTTTTCTCTTTTTTAAATTGTTGTCATACAAAGGAAAAAAAAAAAAAAAAAGAGGATTCCTTCCCCGTGATGTGCCTTCTAAACTCAAAGCGGCGCAGAGAAGCCAAGGTACCAATAACTTGGGAATAAGGCCGTGAAACGTAAATACGACACTTGAACGTGGAGCACAGCGGCAGCACTGTACAAGAATCTGTTACCGACAGAGTTCATCTTAGGAAAGGGAAAAAGCAAATTTCAAAAATACGCAATATACGAAAATACAATGCAAACGAAGAAAATGATTTTTAAGTCACGTATTTCCCTGCTCAATGCTTACGTGAGCATCTTGTTGGTTTTTCTTTTAAACCGAATTAGGGACATTAGGCATAACATTATGGAAAATCTTTTTTATTAGATTATATATTTTGAGCATGTGTCTGGTCAATATTATTTCACAGCGGTCACTTCTTCTATGACAATGAATTTTAAAGTTTACTCTTACTGGTACGGAGCGGGGAGGGGCCGGGAAGAGAATAGAGTCACTAAGAAGGTAGTGCGATTTGTGTGAAACAGACGCAAGGCTTTACTCTTCAGCAGCTTTCCTGGGGCACGCTCCCCCGAGCCCCTGCTGGACACTCCGCACTGGAGGGCACTGCTCTCAGGAGCTGAGGGTGTCCGCCCCGGGGGCCCAGTGCCCTGGCGGCTGGCAAAGCTCCCCGGGCCCTGATGAGCTCTGCCCGCGGCTCTCCGGTCCTGCCGCCGCAGCCGGCGCTCCCTCTGGGCGTCCTCCAGCCTTGGCGCGACGTTTGCGGGCGTCCTCCGCGGTCCTGCGTCGGGGCGCCACCTCGGACTTTTCTCCGCCCGTCCTGGCGCGTCTCCCGCGGTTCAAGGTACTGAGATGATCCCCAACCTCCCTCCGGGTCCTGGCCATGTTTCCAGCCAAAGTGATAGCAGCCTGCGTTTACCCCAGCTGGGAAGGGAGCTCTCTCTATGCTGGTTAGTCAGTTCCTGAGGATCAAGGATATGTCCCCTTAATGGGAATGAATTTTCCATCTTTGCAAAAGTGGACTCGGGGTCATGTGGGATCCTTACTGGAAGGACAAAAAACGTATTTTCCATAAGTAACATAATTGATTTATTAGTAATCAATAACCCTTCTTCATTAAATGCAGTTTGCTAGACAGAAATACTTGAACCTGTGATGCGAAAGATCAATCTAACTATAATAAGCCGTCAACCCAACTTCATTCGTTTTGTAGTAAGCTTTGCAATTGATACTTTATTGCCCTTAAGTTCCATGCTGAGCAAGGCTGTTAAATAAGCCTTGTCATTTTTTATACTCAAGTTGTTCCTGTTTATTTTTAACGAAAATATATTTAAATATTTTCTTTAAAATTTTAAATACATGTTCAGTTTGATCAAAATATAGCAGTGCATGATGGAATAATGGAAGCTCCCTGTTACTCCCCATCCCATCTTCTGAATAAAACCAATATTCACTGACAAATGACGCTTCACTCTAGACTTTTTGCTAGAGATAACCACACAGTTTTCAAAAAGCGTTGTTACTACGTATTTACAACTTGTTTTTACACGTAAAGTTGTCTCCTGATCCAGTTATCTGGTCAGGCTACATAGAACTAAATTATTCTTATCCTTAGCTGCATTGGAGAGGTATATTATGTTTAACCAATCTCTTTGTGATTGATGTTCAGTTGGTTTCCAGTTTTCACTATTATAAATAATCCGTAGCAAACATCATTGTCTATACATCTTTTGCATGTATGTGCCATAATTTTTTTTTGGTACAAATGCCAAAACGATAGACTTGACCAGTAAAAATGTGTACATGTTAAATACCTGATAGATGCTAAAAAATAGTCCTCAGAAATGCTATGCCAGTTTATGTGTTTCCTCACATCCATTCCAACACCAGATAACATGCATTGTTTATAATTTGTTACAGTATTAGTGGTGCTTAAGGGATTGCTGTTCGTATTCTAATGGAGAGAAAGTGTACCATACATATATGTATTCATTCAATAAACTTACTGCAAACCTGCTGTGTCACAGACATTTTTCTAGATGCTATAATAATAGGAAGCAATAAAAGACAAAAATCCCTGCTCCAGTGAGTTTTATGATCAAGGTTGCTGTGGTCAAATGATAAGAAACAATGGGACACTTGAGGAGATCTAATCAAACGTGGGCAGGGTTGGTGAGGCACCCTGTGACGACTGAGAGTAGGGAGTCATTATCACCACTATCCCTGCTGGGGGGTCTGGGAATCTTACTACAATCCAGCACAAAAGGCTGCCCTAACAGGAGCTGTGGCCTTAAGAAGAGAAATTTAACAGCCAACTCATGGCTCAATATAGAAAGCCAAAGAAACAGATACCCAGACCTCACTTGTTTTCTACTCTCTCAATGTCCTACTAGCCCCCACTCCCACTCTGCACCATTCCTAGAAGTGCATCTACATAGTCTCCTCCAGAGCTTCTTGTTAATTTTCCAGTTGTATTCATATCTTGCTCTTCCAGTTTGTGGCGGAGCTTTGTCCAGCAGAGCTTCCCCCACCCCCAGCCGTCATGGATGACAATAAGTCTACCAAGACATGACCTGCTTGGGGAGGAAAGATGGCCAATCTCTCAAAGGAGAAGGGCCAGGAGCCTGTTCCTCAATGGGCTTTTATTGGGTTCAATTTGCACAGGAATACAGGTAAAGCTCATTAGTCATTGTCAGTCAGTAAGGATCAAACAATAGATAACATACAAAGAACTATGAGGGCTTAGTCTGAGTCAGGGTCAGATAGCCAAAGGGCTATAGAACTTTGGGAAACAAACTCATTTCATGCTTGGACCCTTATCAGGAAATTAAGGACATTCTCAGCAAAGCAGGTTTCACAGGATTTTGTGCATTCCTTCTTAGGCCTGATCATCCCGGGAACCTCCCATTCCTGCCCAGGGCTGCACTGCCCTCCAGCATTGTTTCAGGCTTACATGAGGCAGGGGAAGAAAGGCAGCCAAGAGATTAGGAGACTTCTTGCAGACAAAATGAGGACTCAGGCTATAACAAAGCTGAGGCATGAGGGTCCATCATCTCCTTTTTCTATAGCCCCCCAAGTCCTTCCCTGATGGCCCCTTTGCAACCATGCCTGTCTTAGGTCACCCCTCCCTTGAGGAATCTTACTGTCATTGGCTAGCCAGTCATCCACCTGGGGCCAAGTAGGGTGAAGTAAAGGGGGCGGAGGCAGCACCCCTGCCAGGGAGATAAGCTTTGTCTCCTTAGTGGCTTATGGTCCCAAGGTCTCTTTACTCAGCCTTAGTGATGAGGGGGTTACAGCTTCTGAAACCAGGCAGGGTGGTTCCCAACACCAGTTAATTCATTGAGCCACTGGTCATGAATCAATATGACTCTAAGCCTAAGTGTATTTCCTTCCCCACAAAGTGGACAATAGCATATATGTCCCCAAACTTTGTCCACTAGGGAGGATTTCTCTTCTCCACAGCCTTTAAGGCCTCCTCTGAGAGTGGCTGTAATGCAATAGCCATTCACTTCCAGATGATGTCATATCTATAATCCAAGGAGTGTGCTTTTTCCACTGCTAAATGTTTATGGTCATCTTCCCATGGGGCTGTAGTGAGGGTCATGTGTTTTGAGGGCAGTAAGAACAAATACCATGTGAATGTGAACCACTTACTTATACAGTTTGCTTGTGCCTCTGATCCTGTTTTGGTCTTATTTTATATTTATCATTCTGTTTAACAAAGGAATAGCCTCGTGCACATAATATTTTGATTCAGTGAAATAGATTACACCAGTTCATGGTAGATATTTTGAGTGCCATTGTCATTTGCTATCTTCAGAAGTTCAGTCCTTATCAGTAGCAATAGCAAACCAGAAGCTGCTTTTCAAATGGAGAACAGTTATTATGAGGTAAAAGCACACATTCAATACCCCAGGAGTCTGAGCTATACTTGCTGTCTTCTAATCTATAAACCATATGTCTCTCCATTTATTTAGGTGTTCTTTGATTTTTGAATCAGCATTTTTTTTTGTATTTTTTATCTGACAGATACTACATATTTTGTTAGATCTGTTTTAAAATTTTTGGAGTGATTAGAAATAAGGAGTCTGGGTTTACCCCAGTTGGGAAGGGAGCTTATAGCTTTCATTTCAGTTTCCAATGTTCTTTGCTAATTTACAGAAATGCGATTGATATTTGTGTGTTGACCTTGTGTTCTATGATCTTGCTGAACTTAATCATTTTAGGAACTTTTTGGATAAATTCTTGGGGATTTTTCTATGTAGACATCATGCAGTTGCAAATAGTATCGATTTGTTTCTTACTTTACAACTTGTATGCCTTTTCTTTTCTTTCACTGTTGAAATGGTCAGTACTGTTTAAATTGTTCTAGGGAAAGTGGGCATCCTTACCTTGGTCTTAATTGTAGGGGTAAAGCATTAAGGCTAGCATGTGTGATATTAGCGTTAGTAATTTTGTGGTTCTTTATCAGATCGAGGAAATTCCCTTTTATTTCTTGTTTGCTGAGAGTTGTTGTTATACATGGGTGTTGGATTTGGCCAAATGCTTTTTATGCATTTACTGTTACGATCATGTGGTTTTTCCTCTTTAGCCTGGCAAAATTGAAGATCAACATGGGTTGATTTTCAAATATTGAACCAGCCTTGCATTTGTGTAATTAACCATGCCTAGTTGTAGTGTAGCTTTCTTTTTCTATATTTGTGAATAAGATTTGTATATATCTTGTTGAGAACCTGTGTTTCTATGTTCATAAGAAAAATTGGTGTATAGTTCTTTTTTATATTGTCTTTCACTTTGATATTGCACTTATAAAATGAACTAAAAAGTATTTCCTCCACTTTTGTTTTCCGGAAGAGTTTCTGTCAAATTGGTGTTATTTAATCTTTCCCCTAGCTTTATTGGGG
>VMDR010031242.1:0-12112 GCA_007922815.1 Macrotus californicus | reverse complement strand
AAGGCCAGAGCTTTTACTCTCAAAAGGAACAATTAAACGAGTCATTATTTCCTCATTTTAGACAGGAATTCTAAATTGTTCCCAAGTATTTACATTTGGTCCAAAAACTCGTTCTCGTCAGAGGACTCCTTGTCGTGCAGAGCCTGTGCCTCACTTTTCTTAGATGAGGCTCTGGAAATTCTGAATATGCTCTTCAGCCTCCTCCAGAAACCACCCGTCTGGAAAACAGACGGGAAACGTGAGTTCTGCTTGTCCCCTGCCCTGTCCCCCACAGCACTTCATCCTCCGCAAAGTTACCTCCATCCTGTTGTCCTGGGAACGTTTCCTATTCAGGACACTCGAGAAAAAGCCCCTTGGAGGAAAACGCATACCGACAATTAGTGATTTCTGCATTTTTCCATGTCTCTCACAATGTGTAGCTCTGGTCTTAGTAGGACTAAATGAGGGTACCTGGGTCCATACTCATAAGCAAAATCACTAAAGACCTGTGACCTTGAACATGATTCCTTGCATGCTGGGCTTCCAGAGGTTCTCTGTGTCTGTTTAAAATAGCCTGCCATGTCTCTGGGGAGCCCTCTGTATGTGGCTCAGCATGGAGTACAGGCAGGGTTTTCAGCCCCACTCCCCTTTCCTGGCCCTTGGCCAAGTGCCCTGAAGGGCAGTGGGGGAAAAACTGCACAACCACACTGGGCAGAAGCAGTTTTGTCTCTCCAGAAGCATTTTACATCGGCTCCCTCTAGACTTAGTTGCACATGCATCATTTCCTGGGGTGGGGAAAAGAAGGTGCTTTTATATTTCTAGCTGCTTTATCCTCTAAGTTAAGTCACACCGCGTAAATGCCTGAGTCCAAGTAGCGAAGTTAGCTAGCTTGCTGCCTTCCAGGCTGCAGGCTGTCACTGCTGACTGAGTTGTGAAATCAGTTTAAAGGTCACAATCAGCACTGAAATACCAAAGATTCTTTTTGAAAAAAGATGGAATAGAAAAGAATCAGAGTGCGTAATGATTTTGTTTTAGAACGACTTCTGTCTACATGGAGTGTGTGTGCTGGGTTGTGACATAAAATGTAGCCCACGGCCCAGGCACAGCATAACCAACGGAGAAGCCCCCAACGGCTCGAAAGGCACCTTCTTCTTTCCGACACTCACTAGCAGTGTGACCAGGGGACAAGGTATTTTCCCTTTCTTTTTCTCCGTTTCCTTATTATTAAGGGAAAAGACCAACTACTGTCTAAGGTCTCTCCCGGTTAAAATTCTGGGAGGTTTCGATAAAGGGAGTAGAGACAGAAGGGCCTGAAAACCAGGAGGACGAGAAGGGCAGTTTTCCTGCTGCTTTACAGGAAGGACTCGTACAGACCAGTGCACTTACTCAGACCATGCGGCCTTCCCTATGCTTCCCCAGAGACTCCACCCCCAGCAGGAACAGGTACAACCAAGACCTCTCCCTCTGCACCCTGCTTCCTTAAAGAATTAGTGACAACAGACACATCTGTGCCAGTCCCAGTCTATCTCAGCTTTGGCTGGAGAGCTAATTTTGCAAAATCTAGGCAAAGCATCAGCGTAAATAAGTATTCTTTCCAAATGAGTGGTTTCCTCACTATACAATGAGGAAATTGAAATAGATGAGTCCTAAGTTGTCCCCTAGTTCTTTTTATTTTTTTTAAATTTTCCTACATTTATGTTATGATAAATTTACTCCCAAGTTTTTGTTTCTTTAGTTGCTTCTGGGATATCTTGTTGTCTGTGCAACCTCCTCTCTGGTGTAGGAACAGTCTGCTCTTTCTCAGTGGGATCACCTCGGTGTGGCAGGTCTGAGAGCTTGTGCATGGGTCCATCCACCAGGAGCTCTGTAACTTCTGTGCTGTATCTCGGGAGCTTTGTTCACCGGGGTGGGCTCAATGACCAGAGAGTCTGCATCTAAACCCTCAAGTTCAGCACGACTCTCTGCATTTTTAAGCACGTGCAGCAAAAATTCAGCACTCTTTCTGGGCCACCAACCCTGCACGTAGCCCCACTCTTTGGCCTGGGCACACCTGCGAACTCCACCATTGTAAGGACAGAATGGCCCACATTGCTTCTGTAAACTGACCTCCTTCGGATGCTTGGTGGCTTTTTGGATATGCATACCCTCGATGGCCTAGCAGTTTCATGAGTGTTCTTAAAGTGAACATGAAGATTTAAAACTCTTTAATTTTGTGGGGCTTTCTGGGTCAAGTGAGTAGCAAAACATTTTCAGAGGTCACCTCAAGCCTCGTACAGGAAGAGGAAGCTCCTCTAGTTCTAAAATTCTACTTTAAAAACTCAGACTAATATTTACCTTCGGTTTTCTTCTTTGTTTTCCTTTGATGTTACTCTACTGCACATCTGTTTTGGAAGACAATAACATCACAATTATTGATCACAGTGGCCACTGTCTCTAAATCTTTATTTGTACCCTTTTAAGTAAGATGATAACTTTTTTGAGAACAGGAATTTTGTTGAATAGCCCTTTGACTCTTCTTCCATAATCTCTAATTTAGGAACTTGCATGGAGCTGGCAATGTATTCAATTGGCTATTTTAGATCATATTCAGTAGAAAATTCCTAGTAAAAACTCTTAGAAGTAGAAAAAGAAAGTAAATCTACCAGAAACTTACATAGCAGCTTTGTTTCAAGGTCAAGACCAAGAGTAGGATGCCTGTTATTACTGTTACTATTCATCATTGTTGAGGAGGTCCTGACCAATTTAATGAGAAAAATGAAGTATGGGAAAGATACAAAACATGTTAGTATATGAGATGATGCAAAACCTAAGAAGTCCAAGAGCATCAGCTAAAATTTTTTTTGGCAAGTAATAGACAATACAGTAAGATGGCTAAACCCAAAAATCAAAAGATCAACATGCAAACCTCAAGAGCTTTCCTATGTACCACAAAAGACTAATTAAAAATTAAAGAAAGGTCCTACTTACGATATCAGTCAAAATACATAAAGTACCTAGAAATAAACTTAACAAAAAATATGTAAGACCTGTATAATCAAAACATTAAAACTCTTCTGAAGGATGTTAGGAAGAACACACAACATGAAGATACCATGTTCCTAGAATGCTGTAAAGATGTCAATTCTCTGCAAATGAACCTACAAATGTAAGGCAATCCCATTCAAATTCTAAGACATAGTGATACGGTTACTGGCACAGAAAAAGATAACTGGATCAACAAACTAGAGTCCAAAGATAGTACTTTAGATTAGTAAAGAAAGAATGAGCCATTCAATAAAAGGTTTTAAAACAATTAAATTTTTATGTAACGGAAAAACAGACCACTACACTAAAAACAAATAAAACCAATACTAGGCAGATTTTTAAAAAAAATATAAATAACAAGGAATATTATAAAAAGGACTAAGAGAAAACATCGGAGACTATTTTCTTGCCACGAGGTAACAAGGGCCTCGCTAACGAAACCTACATCCCATAAGCCAAGAGATGACTGGTGGACGTGGTGACAGATGAACACACACCCTGCTCCTCACAGCCCTTGCCCTCTTCTCCCCTTGATTGTTTTCTTCCCTTTGATTTATGGAACTCTTTTGATATTAACTCTTTTAATCCTTTCAGTGGCTTTCATTGGATTTCAATGTTTCAGATATTCCTCAGTGTTTTTGTCTTTAAAGAGACAGAACAGTGGAGTAAGAAGGACAGGCTTTGCGGTCAGGCAAAAACCACTAGGGTCTTCAGTTGATTGTCTCCATCTATGGAAGAGGGTGGTGATGTTGTCTGCATGGGATTGTGGGGATTGAATCAGACGATGTACGGAAAACTCTTCATCCCATGTTTGGCATAAACCCGTGCTAAATTTGCCAATGGTGTCACAGACAAGGTGGCCAAATCTATCAAAAGGTTCTATCTGTCATATCGGCCTCAGAAGGCTTTTTCCCTACCATTAGATTATGAAAATATTACTTCTATTTTCTTTTAGTACTTTCACTGGTTCTTCCTATTTTTTTTTTTTACATTTATGTAAATGCATTAAAGGTGAGAAACAGGTATCTGCTGTTATTTGCCCTTCAAATAGTTAGGTAGCTGTTGTATTACCATTTGTCCATTTTCTTCCACTGATGTGAATATTAAAAGGTGACATTTCAAAGGTCCTAGGAACACATGGTTCTGTCTATTGCTGGACACCGTATGCTACTTCCAATAAATATTAGGTTGCATTACTCCTCATTATGGAGTTGACAAAAGACCTCATCCTTCTTCCTTTGAACACCATTATACCCACTACAAGACAAAACATGGCATGGTCCACATCCTCAAAAAGCTTATCATCTAAGTGGGGAGAGGAAATAATGAAGCCACATAAATAAACACAAATGTGAGATTAAACTACATAGAAATTCAATGCAGTATAGGAGTTTATAGAAATTCCAAAAAAAGCAAAAAGCTCTCTGCCACCTGGAGATGTAGAGGGTACTGTCTAGGCAATGGCCAATGACTTCTTCCTGGAGGCCTTGGCAAGCTGGCCCCGTGCTGGTGCCCAGTCTCCTGGGCTCAGCAATCAGACTCTCTCCACCAAGAGAAGATTCACTTTTTCTCAGGGTAGTCTCACCTTGTCAATACCACAGGGTTAATAACAAATCAGAATGCCAGGTTATGGCCTGACAACGAGAATTACATCTGTGCCACAGACACCATCTGTGTCTGCACGATCAGGGAAATACGTTCTGTAGAGCCAGGCCACGCGGCACACTAAAGCACAATCAGAAGGCTACTTGGTGAGAACAGAATTAGAACAAAAGGAATGAGCTGAATCCTGTGTTTGATAGAAAAGACTGAGTCAGTAAATCCGTCCATCTCCTCACCAGGCACAGCCTGGCTAGTGAGCCTGACTCTCCACATCTGCTGCCTGAGGTGCCATCTCTACTGTTAGGCACTGCTAGGATGGGCAATGCCCCTGTCAGTCTCTTCCTCACCTATTCTCTGCTCCCACTACTGACCTGACCAGCCCTCCCGCAGACAGACATGTTTCCTTTGGCAGTTAATACATCCAGCCAGGCTTTACTTAAGTCAGGTAGACCAGAAAGCCATTTCGTCCATACACATCTCTGCTCTGCCCCAGGATGTGTTGACCTTGGAATTTCTTTCTTGGGGAGCCACCTTTTAAAAACTTGTTTACCATATTTTCAAGTTCTGAGGGGAGGGAAATGCCTCACTATTGCCTACCCCCCAAAATGGTGCCAAATCTCACAGAAGGACTAGCACGGCTGAAATATTCAGGGAGGGCTTTATGAGGAAATATGAACTTGAGCTGGCTTTTGAGAGATTCACAAACAGGACTTCCACAGGCAGAACAAAATAAAGGAATTTTGGATGGGCAAAGGTACAAACAAAAGTAAGGATGGGTGTGGTGTGGCCAGGTTATGAAGAGGGGCTGCTTTGGCTGGACTGGAAGGCTTCCATGACGGCTGAAAAGGTAAACAAGGTACTAGGTTGGATTACTAGGGTAGAGTCAAGATCGTCAGCTTAGTAAATTACTCGTTTAATATTAGCTCCTGCCTGTTGGGAAAATAAATGATTGTGTAATTGAACAAAAGGGAAACAGGTAAGCTCCAGGAACTGGTGACTATGAATATGACATGCTTCAGAGAAGCCCGACGCAGGATTTAGGTGGCAGTGTTCTAACTGAACCTATTTACACACCATGCTTTACACACCAGAGAAGAAAGCTGCTAAGTAAATCTAATGAATTGACAAGGTCATACTTTTATCTCTCAGCCATGTCCTTTCTGCCAGGGTGACATAGCTCCCTGAGGGTGGAGATTCTATATCTTTCCTCATTTTAGCCAACAAGGACAGAAGTCAGTGGTAGGAAGAGAATAATGGGTAATACATCAAATCGACATCGTTTGTTTTGAGTTGAAGAAATTTTGCTATCATGTCAACTCTGGCCTATCAAACTTCAGTTCTCAAAATAGTGCAGTGGCTTGTCATCTCGATTGCAACTCCACAGAGATCTCTGGGAGTGGGTTTCCTTTAAAAACCTCTGGAATGTAATTTGTAATAAAAGGAACAAAATACATCTCAGTGCTTGTGACTAAAGAAAAATATCCAGGAGGAGTAGGTGGGAAAGTGGCTTTAATTTTCAGTTTGTGGGTTCTGAATCTGTTCTAAAGACAGAATATGTTTTGGAAAGCTGAATTAACTGTTGTCTTACCAAAATGAGACAGACAATTACGATAAAACCTGCTGCTACTGCAATTACAGGTGATGCCACGAGGACTTTGTTCTTATACCCTGATCCTGGCCTTGGCACTTCTTTGGAACGCTGAAAAAAAAAGAATAATAATTTTATAAACACACCAAAGAGAAGGTAAAGATAAAAAATGACTATTCTTAAGCCGATTCTGAAGAATAGCTAACTATTCTTAACTACTACTCTAAAACCCCACTCTTCCAGGTGGATGGCTTATGAGGGGGGCACCCAAACACACCTGGAATTTATTTATAAAAAATTACATATTTATTCTCATATGTTCAAACTTCAGTCACCTTCCAAGTACTCTCCATTTGATGCAGTACACCCGTGGAGACGTTTCTTCCCCTGCTCAAAACAGTTTTTGAAATCATCGATTTTTATGCCTTTTAGTGCTTCTGCCATTTTTTGTTTCACCTCTTCCACATTGGAAAAACAAATCCCTTTGAGGACTTGTTTTATCCAGGGAAACACAAAAAAGTCACTTGGGGCAAGTTTGGGTGAATAGGGAATATAGGGCATGGGGGTTATGACACTTTCTTGTCAAAAACCGCTGAACATTCAGCACGGTGTGGCGGGTGTGCTTGTAAATCACCCACCGTGAAATGGGCATACATGTTGAAAGAGTCTTCAAAAAAAAACTCACTGAAGCCGAACAAAGCCTCTCACAACAATGCCAGCTGGTACACAAAAACAGATGGGTTCCTTGAACACTCACCTAGAGGGGCAAAGCCGCACTACAAGGATCCTGCCTTCCAGAAGATAATTCTGGGTTTTGGGGGGTGCCCTCTTGTATAAGTTCTCAAAGAAAATACCATATCTGATGTGTTATGTAATCTTAGCATTAGCATTTTCTGGTACAGCTTATTTATCTCGTGTGTTAGGTCCTCTTCGCGTCTAGGAACAGTGGCACCACTGTCTAAATCTCAGGTGGCAAACACAAGGCCTGTGGACTGAATCCGGCCCTCCATCTTGTTTTATTCAGCCCAGCACCTTGTTTCTACCCGGCAGCAACGCCAAGTTCCTTGCCCCTAGTTAAGAAGTAGTTACATTATACAGTCCTAATACATTCGGCCCTTTGAAGGCAACTGCGAGGCTGATGTGGCCCCTGGTGAAAATGAGTTTGACACCCCTGGTCTAAATGAACAAAGTGGAAGATCACCGTCTTGGCCAAAGCCACATGGTTAAGGCAAGAGACAGTCTAGGAGCCTCTGGTCTTCCTGCCCTGGTGCTTTCATGGCATGTCTTAACTGACTGTCAGGGCCTTGTGTTTCGGGAGCTGTCCTCACCCCAAGTGCCTCCTCCTCTTCCTCTTCATCCTGGGCTTCTGGTTTCTCAGTTTCCCACTGATTCGCTTCCCACTCTGCCTTGGAAACCTTTGCTTCTTCTTGCTCACTGAGAAGTTTCATCAGGAGATCTATTCCAAAAAATAGAGTTTCCTCAATTTATTTTTGTTACTTGAATAGTAAAATTCAGGTTTAAGAGGATTCCCTGTGTTGTTTTTCAAATGACTCAGGGGCACATCTCCATCCTGCACATTTGAAAAAGGGAATTTAGTGAATGGTAATAACATTGATTCTGTATCTTCTAGATTTATCTCCAGGAAATAAAGCAATCTGTAATTTAGTGAACTCATAACATCACTTTTAACATTAAAGTATAGTTGCTCACTCAGGAAGGCTGACAAGTTGTCATTTTTGTCTGAGGATATCCTCTCTGGCTCAATCATCAGCTCAGCGCTGGTGTTCTTCCGGTTTTGTAGCACTTTTAGGAAAGAGCTGTCCTTACTTGTTAAACGTGGTTCTTCCTCTGCTAAAAAAGAAGATAACAAAGGACTTTTGATAACAAAGGACTCATGGGACAGCTTTTTGTCCACAGCCATACATCCCAGTCACATAAATTGGGAATCAGCACATACTGGAGTGTTGTTGAGAGAGGAGAAAAATAAACCTCAACTTAAACCTATGACTGGCAACACAAGAAAAGGAGAAAAGTTATCTTTTTAAAGGGGGTTATTTACTCAGAACATTCCATAGTGTCAAATGTAGTAACTATGTTTAGGATTCTTCCATCGGTCCCCAGGGGCCGATTACTGGGTACTGAAGAAATGCCAAGGCTGGAAGACCCCACTCAGACTCTCTGGAGATCTACTGTGACTCTTCACATTCATTGACCCCGTCCTGTCCTACTCAGATGCAGAGGGAGCATGAGGTTTCCTTTCTCTACCTCGTCATGTGCTCGTGTTCTTGCTACCATCACAGATGACTGTGATTGACACCCACTGCTAACAGGTCCTCATCTGGATATGCCCTTATCCACTTACCCACCAAAGCATTAGCTTGGCCCCTACTTCCACATATCCCAGTCCCCATAACAGAAGGCTCTATACAGAAAGAACCACTATGCCCACTCTTGCTCTTGGCTTAAATTTAGGCAGGCATCTGGGATGTAGATTAAGAGATTTGGCAGGTTGTGTGCCAATGTGGAACATTTACCACATCTGTGGAATAATACATGGGGTCCTAAAATACAGACAGGAAAAGGCAACTTTCATCAGATGCCTACTTTGCTTTCATTTCATTTTCTTACATTTTCGGCTTTCCTTGGGGAACCATCTGAAGCTCCTGACTGCATGAAGGTCAAGTGTACCATTGTGTAACTGGGTTTCCATTCCAAAAGAATTCAAAGTATTGCTGGTGAAGGTGAGGGTCAGAGAAGGAGTAGAGGGTCCCGGAAGGGGAAACATGGGCTTGCAGAGCCCAAACTGAAAGCTGGAGACCTGGGCACTAGGTGATGGCACTTAACACCTTCTAATCTTGTTTTTACTCACCTGTATAAGGAGATTAAAATGCCTGTTCTGCCCACCTTTGGGGTAGAAAGGAATAATATAATTGGCCAAAAAAAAATTGTTTTGCAAAACAAGCCACACTCTCTTTATATAAGTAGCACAGCATTATTATTTATGATATGCCGTGCTACTCACATCAGCATGTATGAGTCACTGCCAGATAGATCACTGCCAGAAGCCCATGTTCAAGCTACCTGGGCATGAAAGCACATTTTGGAAGTTATCGAATAGGTGCCAATAAACCTAATTTGTAGAAAAATACTTCAAAGCACCCAAGTGTTTGGTGGATAGAAAACCTTGAGCTTCAGAGCAAGTTCAGAATTGGACAGTCTAAGAAGACAAGAGCCCTCCCACCCAGTAGAAGGGTTTGGTAGTAGCCTCTGGTGATAAAACCAGAAACTCTCAGTTTCCAAATAAAACTTTCATAAAACAGCATCACTTGTACTCTTCTTGTAAGCTTGCAAAAACAAACAAAGTAAAAATATATCTCTACTTGTCCAATGAGGCAAAGAGCAAATGAGACCTAGTGCATCCAAAACCGGTGTGCAAACTGTGACCCTAATGAACGAGTTCATTTGGAAGTAAAACACCGAGCTGAGAGCACAACACGCACTGTGCGTCCATCCACGCTAACTCCCTTCTCTCTTCCTTTCCTTTCTCTTGTTCCTTAATCTGACTTTTAACAGGGAAGTGGTTCTTAGAAAATTTAGGGAGTCAAACTCTGAATGAATGAATAAAAATAATACAGTTACCTTATTTGTTGCAAAATTTATCATCATCAGTTAAAAGTTAAAACAAATAAAATGAAAATAAAAGAATTGACCGTCGGGCAGTGCGGACCCACCACAATGTGTCTTTGTCAGGCACTCAGTGTCACAGTGCAATCTGACCGTCTGGCTGACAGTCTCAATACTATTTTTGACTTGGCAGAGGCAGCAGGCCAAATGGCGAGGCAGGATCCTATAAATGGAGACACAGAGAATTAAATTATTGGCAAAAAAAGTTTTTTTGAGCAGGTAGAAGAGGTGGGCAGAGGCTACCACAGGGCGGTGCAAAAAAGAGCTGTTGGAGCTTACCCCCTCAACAGTTTGATGGGCACCAGCTGGCCATTTGCTTTTTTTTTTATCCTCACCAGAGAACATGCTTATTGATTTCAGAGGGAAGGGGAGGGGGGGAGAGAGAAAGAGGGAGAGAAACATCGATGTGAGAGAGAAACACTAACTGGGGACCTAACCCAAACCCTAGGCATGTGCCCTGACTGACTGGAAATGGAACCCATGTCCTTTTGGTTCATGGGAAGATGCTCCAACCAGCTGAGCCACACCAGCCAGGGCAGCCATTTGCTACTCTTGAATATTGTAAATAAATAGAGAGGGGGACAGAAGTGCCCGACAGAAGATTAAGAATGGCAGTGGGTACGGTGTGCCTAGACTAAAGGTGACAGGGATTAGAATCGGGTGACACTAATCTGCAGTTTAACTCAGAAGTATCTCCTTCTCCCAACCCAAAAGTCCCACTTTGGGTTGAGCGTACAGAAGAAGAGGGAAGACTTCTAAGAAGACTCTGGGTAAGTCCCTACCTTATAAATCCCTAATCGTGAATAATTCCTGATTGTGAGTGGTGAATGGATTAGAAATTACTCTGGGCATAAAAAAGTTGTGTGGTAAAATAATTGCCAATTGCATTGGACAAACCTGGGCAATTTGAACATTCAAAAGAATAATTAATAATAAGGTATAAGATCATTAATGTAAAGAAGAGCCCATGGGTTTATAATGATACTCAAAAAGAAAAGAGAAAACCCATTATTTATAGAATAGGGCCAGCTAATAAATGTAGAAGGAATAACAAAATTGGAAAAATAGTGTCACTTTGCAACCACCAATGGAATCATCGATCAGACACAGATTGTCGTTGATGGACAACTGGGTAAAGAGTTGATAGTCAAATGTTTACCGATCCCGAAGTATCATTCCACAGATTATTTATTAATTACCAAGGGGAAAATAACTTTACAGTGGAGAGATCTGGAAAATAGTACGTTCATTAAATGATCAAACTTGGCATGATGGGCCACTTGAAGTGATGAGGTGGGAGGGATACATCACTTAAGTGGTACTCTTTCCCAAACAATTTACCTTGAGCCTAATCATGAGCAAACAGACAAATCCAGACTGTGGGACAATTGATAAGGCGATCATCTTAGACACATCAAAAATGCCAGGGTCATAAGAGACCAAAAAAAAAAAAAAAGGTAGATAAATGTTTTAGATGAAAGGAAACAAGGGTGCGACCTGTGATGCCTGCTCTTTGATCAGATCCGGGGTCAAAACAAAATAGATTTAAAGAAAACTATTGGGGAGAAGGAAAATATAACTGGCTTTTGACCAAGATGGAGTACCTGGGGCCAATATAACTTCCTGCCTAAAATAATTTGGAAACCGGACAAAATATGTGTAACAACAGTTTTCAAGAAATTGGACTTCAGGCACTGAAGGACAGTGACTCCCAGGAGATAAGAGATACAGTAAGTAAGCCCCATTACTGACCGCTCTAGCTTACTGCTCTTAGTTTCCAGGTCATGATGCAGGGAAGACAAAGCCCACACAGAGACTGGTTAACTCCCGAAGGAAATGGATAGGAAAGTCCGGAGAAACCAAGGTGACTAGAATTTACAAAGCAGAATACTAGAAAAGAAAAGAGGTGAACAGACAAGCACCCTGGGGACATGCCAAGGGATCTCTTGAGTATTCAACAAAGTACTGGTTGGTGCATGTGTGTGAAGAATTGTTTGAGCCCAAGAAAAGGACCACATGAAAGGGTTAGAGATGAGAATAACTGCATATCACATGGTGTTAGGAATAGTGTCTGTTCTAAAAAGCTAGAGATTAAAACCTATAGTGTCTAAATAAAAAAGACACTGGAGAGGATTATTGGCAGATTAGACACTGCAGAAGAAGGAAGACCAGTGAATTTAAAACATAGCAATACAAACTATACAAAATGAAACACAAAGAGAAACAAAATAAAAC
>VMDR010031241.1:0-12109 GCA_007922815.1 Macrotus californicus | reverse complement strand
ATATATTTAAAACCTAAAATTCTATACCCACAAAATTTATTTTTCATAAATAAGTTCAAGATAAAGCATTCATAATATGGGACCATTTGCTATGTACAGATCTTCACTAAAGAGGTGTTCTGAAGGACATATTTCAACAATTAAAAAAATCCCAGCATAAATATCTGATATATAGGAAAAAATTGTAAACAAAAAGAATAAAGTGAGCAAATTTCAACAAACATTGAGTTATAAAACACTGATAATATCTAATTTATGGGGTTAAAAAATAAAAGATACAATTGAAACACTGAACAATAACAGTACAGAAATCAGGAAGGGTGACCAGAGTGAAACACCCTAAGGTACTTATTTAGGAAAAAGGCAAAGAAATTGAATAACTATGGATTTTATTGAGTAAAACACTTACTTAAAAATTGTAGGGTAACTAGTAAAAGTTTAGAAATATGACATGTACTTTTCAAACTAATTAAAAGTGCAAAAGCAATCAGAAAAAAAAAATTTGAGCCTATACTCAATCAATCCAAAAGAAAGCAACTGAGCAGGAAAAGAAAGGAAACCAAAAGAAGAAACATTAAAAGTAGAATGAGTAAAAAGTTTAAAATAAGATGGAAGGAATGAAGTCAAATTATATCGGTAATCACAAAGCCTGTAAATGAACTAAATACTTCATTTAAGAGACAGATTTGTAAAGATGGATTTCTTTTAAAAATCCATCTATCTTCTTTTTTACATGAAATGCAAACATAAGGACACAGAAAGATTGAAAGGCAAATAATTTTTTAATGCATAAGGTAAATAGAAAGTTGGTGTGGCTCTATATTAATAGCAGATAAAAGTCCTTTTTTGGCAGAAACTATAATCAGAGATAAATGTGACCACTTCATATTACAGCTCTAGGAAGATATACTTCTATGCATTTAAATAACAGAGCTTCAGGATATATAAAGCAACCATTGACAAACCACAAGCAGAAATGGACAAATCAACTGTCAGAGGGGGTGTTTGAACTTCTCTTAGCACTGGCTAAGTCAGGCAGCTAAGGGTGTAGAAGATGTGGACACCACATTCCCTCACTTGATCTAGTGACACATGGACAGCACTGTGCCAACAACTGGGTATTACATGTTCTCTTTTGCATATTCTTTTAATCACCCACGGAATATTAAAAATCAAGAACAAAATAAATGTAAGTAAAACACATGGAGGGAATAATAAAAATAAGTACAGAAATGAGTAAAACAGAAGATGAAGCTACTTAGAGAAGATCAACAAAACACACACAGCAGGGAGTGGAACGTACTGGGCACTCGAGAACTATCTGTTCAGTGAATCAAAAGCAACAAAACTACAAATGTGTGTGCGCATAAAAAGTCTGAAAGGAAATTCACCAAACAGTGATCTCATCCTAGCTGGGCATTTTAAAGTTATCCTGCTTTTATTCTTTTTTTTTTCTTCTTATTTGTTAAACTCTCCGTATGGGTTGCTCTTATAATTTCATACAAATACATTACTTTTAAATTAAAAAAATAGATTTTTGAAGATATTGACTAGAGAAGATTGGAGCCAGAGAACATCCTTGACACCAGCTCCGGCCAGTGGGGTGAGGGGGTGCAGCGTGAGAGCAGGAACGTCGGAGGTGCTTTGCCCCTCACTACGTGGGTGGCTTGAAGCATAACCTCTTTGAACCTGTTGTCCACAGTGGCAATAATAAAGCCTTCCTCAAAGAATTATTCGGGTAGGTGACCATGTACAAAGCACTTGGTGCAGTGCCTCACCCTGTAGGCACTCAATAGCCATTTGTCCCCCCTGTGTGAGGGGGCAGGATGAGGAAGAGACCCCTCTCCATTTCTAAGGAACGTGCCCAGAGTGGAAGGTGAATTTGATCTGTCTGGAATATGAAACTGGATGAAAACTTCGTATGTGAAATTATATTTGTGCCCTCCTGGAGAGCCAAGAATATTAAGAAACGAATGAAGTAACTCATATTTATTAGATGTAAGGATGAAGGTGCAGTATTATCATTTCCTTGTGATAGTCATAGCTAATAGTTCTGAAACCAATTCCCACTGTTCATGTCAGACTTATTTTATGAGACATTTAACCATTGCTAAATTAAATTTCATAAAAGAATGTGCCTATATAACTTCTCTGGAGTTACGGAGATAGAAATCTGACCCATCATTTCTATTTTCGTGGAAAACCATTTAGCAGAACTTTGTTCCAGTAGAAGTGTTTATTGAGTTGTAAGCCTAACACAGTTCATTGGCTGCGTGTATTTCCACACTGACATTTTTCTCAGCGCAGATTTGCATCAGTTCATTAGTACTGACAGCAGATGGTAGCACTTTCACACAAATTTACCTTCTGAATTGATCTAAGAAATGTCACCAAAAAGATCCTGACAGCTTTGATGTTCTTCCATTTCTGAAAATGGTATGTTACACAAATAAGGTGTAGGATTTCAGATTTATTTTTTTTTGAGCACCAGAACATAATTCCTAAACCAACAAAAGACAGCTTTCATCACTGATTCCGGCTGTCTGAGGCAGAAAGTAGAAAATACGGATGATCTCGCCTGATAGCATAAGTCTTAACAAATCTCCATTGCAGAAGAACAGCTTTTGGAGAATATTATCCAGATTGATTGTCCACACTGATCAAACGCTTCAAATTATTTTTAAATTCTCTGTCTTACTTTGAATACAAACTGTTTGGCTTACAAGATCCGCCGATGGAAACTGACGGAAAGATGGTATTGGCTCAGGTCGCAAAGCTCATTCTGTTACTGCTGCAGCGTTAAGATATCCACAAGGTTAAGCACGTTTAAAATGACAGATCCTTTGCCTTTAGCCAGGGTTAAATCACTGTCAAATTACAGGACAAGAAGGCCTAATATTGGTAAGTGCGTGAGAGGGTAATATGTGGGCAATATGAATAGGGGATATATGAATTCTAATCACACCAGGAAAACTTTATATTTGTCCACATTATATGACCATTATTATAGCTCAAGGCCTATATTCAGTAGTCTTAGACATTTGGAAATAGGATTTATTTTGAGTATTTAAGAAATGACTTTCCATCGGTATTTGAAGACTAGCTAGTTACTTGGTTAATTTGCCACAGCTCAGAGAAGCTGGTACGCTGAAGAACGCACTGCGTGCTGACCGTACACAGCTTAATGGTCGTTAATTACAGATGCGTTTGACACGTTGCTGGAAGAGTGGTCTTGATTAATGACCTACTCAAAGGGTTTATTTAATGATAAGGAGGAGCTTTTGGGTTTCAAATCTCCTAAAAACCACACCCTTATGAACATTCCAACAACAGGAACACAGGTTAATGCTGACTTAAGTTGACTAAAGTGGAGCAACTTTATCCAACACGTTTCTGTTTCAGTCACTCCTTCCGTTATACTGTCGTTGTTGCGTGCACTGCATGTGCGTGTGTGTCATGAACCCAGCAACTTTACCCAACACGTTTCCGCCACTCCTTCCGTGGTGCTGTCATTGTCATGTGTACTGCATGTGCGTGTGTGTTACGAACCCAGCGCCACAGTGTTATGATTTTTGCTTATGTGATTTTACGTCCATTATAGTAATTAAGAAGAAGTAGTTAACTTGTCTTCTGTATTTACCAGTTATGATGCTTTTTTATTTTTTTCCTGTGGATTTGAGTTACTCTCTGGTATTATTGCCTGAAGGACTTCCTTTAGTATACCTTATAAGGAAGGTCTACAGGCAAGGAATTCTCAGTCTGTTTCCCTGAGTATGTGTTTATATTATCTTTATTTTTTGAGGGATAGTTTTGCTGGATAAGCAATTTTTGGTTGACAGCTCCGGGCTGCCCCCCTCCACCCCACCATGAGGACCTTGACTAAGTCCCCTGCTGCCCTCAGAACCGAGGAGAATCCAGCCATCACTGCATTGTTCTTTCTGTTTATGGAAGCACCCTCCTGGTGCTTGTCAGATTTTCTCCTGCCTTTTACTTTCAGCCTTTCGGCTGGAGCGTATCTACCTGTGGTTCTCTTTGTGTTTCTGCTTGGGGTGTTTTGTGCTCCTTGTATCTGGAGATTGAATTTTTTATATCAAAGTCCAGAAGTTTTCAGCTAGTGTTTTTTCAAATATTTTGCCTCCCCTTTCTCTCCTCTTCTCCCAGACCCCTGTTATGTGCATGCTGGCATGCTCAGTGTTGTCCCACAGGTCTCTGGGACTCTTATTTCCCTTCGTTTTTCTCCTTCCTTCAGATCAAATAATTTATATTAATATATGTTCAAGTCCACTAGTTCTTTTTACTACCATCTCATAACTACTTTGAACCCATCTGATGAATTTTCTATTTGCGTTTTACGTTTCAACTCTATGATCACCATTTGGTTCTTTTCATAGTTTGTACTCCCTGACCGAGATGACCTATTTGCAGAGTTGTTGTCATCATTTTTATCTTTTAATTAAGTCTTTAAGCAGTTTTCTTTAGTTTTTCAAACATTGATAATAGCTGCTTTGTAAATCCAGTATCTGGGCCCTCTCAGAGTCAGTTTGTCTGTTTTTTATGTGTTGGTTTTGGGTGGATTCATGGTTAGACACTCAGCACTTTACACAGTGATCCCCTTGGGATTTCCAGCACCTTAGCTGGCGCCACACACGGTTATCACAATATTATTGACCATGCTTCTATGCTCACTTACTTCCCTGTGACTGTTTTGTACCTACCAATTTTATTACTGCCTTTTTTTTCTTAGTATGCTTCATATTTTTCTGTTTCTTTGCATGGCTCAAATTTCTTTGAAGCCTAGACATTTTAGATAATATATTGGAGCAATTCTGGATTTCAATATTTTTCCCGGAGGGTTTTCTTTTAGTTGTTGTAGCTCTTGTTTTGGTTTGCTTGTTTTAGTAACTTCTCTCTAAGATTTACCTGCAGAAGTTGACCCTTCTATAAGTGTGATCATTGATGTCTTTGCTCTGTTGCTTTTCATTCTGATTTTCATGTTTTATCCTGGCTTCCTTGGGGTCACCCAGCTATGTCTGCATAGTGTGCTGGTTAGCCATGGTTGGACAGAGATTGTGCTCAGGTATCTAAAGGAGATAAGTCTTCCGTCCTTTCCTGATGGATGTGTGTGGAAATTGGAGCACATCCAGAAATCAGTTAATGTTCACATTTGTGTCAGTTTTTACTTCCTATCAGGCCTTCTCGTATCTCCCTGCACATGGGAGTGGTTCCCGTCAGCCAGGGACACCTGGAGACCTTCCCTAGCCCTTCCACAACTGTCCCCTCTCTGGAATCTCCCCATTACGTTTCTGGCTGGTCCGCTACTTGCCTCAACTGGGATTTCAACATCTGGCTTGCAGAGCTGTGCTTTTTTTCCTTTTCATTTAATACCGTTCTGCTATTTTTAGTGCCAGCACCAATGGGCAGGCATTGTTGCTGTCTGTTGGGAATCAGGCCAGCCCCACTGGCGGCACAGCCCCTGGTTCTCACGGGCAGCTCCATTCTGGAAGAGCTTACCTATTGGTGGAGCTGGTGGAGGTGGGAGGGGCTACGGAGGTATTTCTAGGCCAGAAGGCTGCAGACTGTCTCTGTGTCTAACTTGAAGTGCTGGCAGCTTTTCATGAATTAAACACATTTCAATTTTTTTTATTTGCCTTTGGTGGATTTTCACAGCCTGGAAATTTTTTTTGGCAGTTTTTTCAGTTTTATACTTGTTTTTGAGGCAGAAGCTTTGCTGACCTCTCCATTCTGCTACACTTGGAAGTCTACTTCTATTATCTACATATAAAACTGTTCTTAAAAGATTTTACAAATATGCCTTCTTATAATTCCTATTGTAAGTACATCAACATATCATAACTTGGCTTTTTAAAAGCAACAGCATCTTTCCAAAACAATAAAATTTAAAATCCAATGTAAACTTTTGATTTTTAAAGACAGTTATTCATGTTATTATTTTCTGTCTAATTACACAGATACAAGTTCTCAATATAGTAAAAGGTTGAAAAATTAAGTTATTTTTTCCCAGGTGACCAACTATGCATTAAAGAAATGTCCGATCTATTCTAAAAGTTCTTTTGAAGCATGAAAGTCTCTGTTACTTAAAAAGGTGTCCCATATGAGCATTAACATGCATTTTATTTTTTTAGCACATAACCTTAAATGCTAATATAACCATTTTTATCTTGTTTGAGGAAAAATGAGTATTAAAATGCTAATGTGACTATTTTTATGTTGTTTGAGGAAAAATGAGTATTAAAGTGTTGTAGATTACTGAAGTGTTTTTGAAGTGCCTGAGCTTTTATTTTAACCTAAATTCATTTAAGTGATTTCCCATTAATTTCTTCCTGAACACCACTATATTGATCGTTCTAGTTGCCGTAAATGTAAACCTAGACTTGTTTTTTAAACTAAGACCCCTCTTGCCTTTGGTTATACTCAGCTGTCAGATGTCCCTGAGCATTTAGACGTTAGTCAGTAGTATTTTCACCATCCTGCAGGACTCTGTAGCAGCCTTCTGTGTTTAGATGCTGAAACCTGGCTCTATTATAGGATTCAGGACCTTATTGTGGATGTCTGGGTGCTATTATCCTTGTCTGTTGGGATATCAACAGGTCAAATTATAACACCAACTAAGTGCTTATTATGTCAGGCATTATTCTGAACACTGTTCTGGCTTTTTCTCACTGAAGGATAATAGTCAATCTATGAGATAGATGCTACTAGTTCTAGGATGAGATGAAGAAATAGAGACATAAAATGGTTAAGAGGATTGCCCAAAAGTTCACAGCTACCGAGTAGTAGAGCAGAACTTGACCTTAAACAGTTGCAGCTGCAGAGCCCGTGTCTGCTCTTACCCATTTGCTGTATGGACTGAGCAAAAGATGACTTGTGGAAGCAAAGTCCAAGTCTTTACCAAGCAGCATCAAATGAGCAGAGCTGCAGTGTGACATGGACCTACATCTGCTTAGGCAATGGTCCCCTGAACTGTAAGTGCACATGTGCCTCCAGGATGTGTGTTATATTCAGATATGCTTCTTCTTTGGAGTTCTTGTAAAGGTCAGCCCGTAGGCCTGAAAGGAAGAGGAAAATTCTTCACTCTGTGATGAAGCCATTCCTCATGAATCACCAGAAGTTCCTCATTAGTCTTCAAGAAACCTGAAGACTAATGTGTTAAGATTCTTGGGAGACACCCATGGGTGGTGGGTGTGAGTAGGCTAGGAAGGGAAGGCCCAGCCCCAGTCTCTTCCTAGTGCCCACATGGGCCTGGGCACCCCAGTACTGGAACACCTGGATCTTCAAGAGCCCTGTTGCTTTGTGGGTTTATTACCCTGTTCAAATTCCAGGCTTTTGCTATTCTCGTTTGAACAGCCCCTCTACTTCAGCCATGGCTTTGGACTCACATGTTTAAAGCCAGAGGAGTTTCCCGATGAGCATGAGAGTGGCCCTGAGAATCTTCAAAGGACGCCACGGGGAGAGTGAGGTTGAAGAGCAGTGGAGGCTTTGTGGCCGAGCTGGCTCCCCACCGGGGCCTTTTCCAGCCAGTGCCGTCCTTGGAGATCTAGGTCTCATTTTATTAGAGGAGGTAATGTGCCTTCTCATCAGTAAAGTTTGGTCACAGCTCTTGATTGCCTTTATCCAAAAAGAATTTGGGCTAAATTTGCTTTGTAAATCCCTACCCTCCAACAGTAAGTACTTCAGTCCAGAGCAACCCTAAAATTCTCTTGCATTTTCTGTGCACATGTCCTTTCACCGTCTCCTGCCGTGAATGCCCTGTCCCCGGCCTCTGCCTGCTTGCTTCTGTCTTGTCACTCTGATCTCTGTTTAAAGATCACTTCTCTAGGAAGGCCTTCCCTTCCCCCATATCTAAATACCACCGCAGTCCCTCCAGAATCATGCTACCCTGTTTTCTTTCTTTCATAGCACTTATTATTATCTAGATTATCTTGCTTTTTTATTTGTTCTTTGTGTTTATTGCCTGTCTCCTGCAATGGACTATAAGTTCATGAGACAGAGACTTTGTTTGTCATTGGGATACAGCAATCTCTATAACTGTATCCAGGACTGTTCCTGCAGGCACATAGGAGATGATCAATAGATATGTGTTGAGTTAATAAATATTAGTTCAGGCAGGTAAGGGAAGCCAGAATCAAGTCGGACGGCAGGACTTGCTGTCGGCCTCCCACATCTGGGCTGTGACCCTGGAGTCTGGTTAGGGGTGGGAACAAGGGTAAGGACAGAGCTGGTGAGAGGGGGCTTAGGCTCTGCTCTGAGAATCAGGCTACGGCACAGAGACATCTGGAGGTGGCTTTTAAGGAGACATAATAGCAACCCAGTCCCAGTGGATCACTTCGCCCTCACCACATGTATACATTCCAAAATTCCCACAGCCAGTGTCTCCAATACTTGAGGAACCGTCCCTCCCATTTCTTGTGAGTGGGCATGAGCACATACATGCAGGCATGAACGCTGTGAGGTTGGTGAGTGGAGGCAGCAGGGAGGGCCACAAATAAGTCTTCCAAAGGACAGTTCTGAGTTCATCTTCTCCCTGGACTGGCCGAGAAGAAGAGAAGCCAGGTGTTAGGCAGCCCCTAGTCCAAATTGAGCCTGCAGGCCTGTTTTATTTGGCCCACACTATGCTTTTTTAAAAAAATTGCCAACATTTAAATTTAGGAGATTTTACATAAAAATCTGGATCTCTAGGTTATTTTGACAAATGGGAAGGCCTAGCACACTGAACCTGGATTCTCGCATGTCATGCTCGCCTGGAGCAGAGGAGCAAGCCCAGCCCGGGTGGGCGCCCTCTCCGTGTCCCACGGTGCCTGCGATGGTATTTACCTGGCCTCGTCCTTCCTGTCACCTGTCTGGTCTTCATGGGTATTTGTCATAGTATCTTTGGGCTATTGTAACAAAATACCACAGATTGGGTAGCTTATAAACCACAGAAATTTATTTCTCCTGGGTCTGGAGGCTAGACGTCTGAGTGAGATCAGAGCACCAGCCCTTTCTCCTAGGGGCCCTCTTGTGGGTCACAGGCTTCTCAGTGCATCTTCACAGGGTGGGAAGGGGCAAGTTTGCTCTCTGGGGCCTCTTATTGTGGACATATACTATTATATTAGTTTCAGGTGTAAACATAGTGATTTGACATTTCTATTCCATATGATGTGGTCACCCCAATAGGTCTAGTAACTAGCCATCTGTCACCATACAAAGATATTATACTATTGACTACTTTCCCTGTGCTGTACATTATATCCGATGACTTACTTATTTTATGACTGAAAGTTTTTACCTGATATTCCTCTTCACCTTTTCCATCCAGCTCCCTGCCACCACCACTTCCCCTCTGGCAACCGTCAACTTGTTCTCTGTATCTATGAATCTGTTTCTGGATTTTTTTATTTGTTCATTTGTTTTGTTTTTTTAGATTCCACACATAAATGAAATCACACCCCTATGTTTCTTACAGCATTATTTATAATAGACAAGTTATCTGAGCAACGTAGGCACCCATTGATAGAGGAACGGATAGAGAAGAGGTGGTGTGTACAATGGCATATCACTTGTCCGTAAAAAAGAATGGTATAATGGAATATTTGCATTTGGGACAACATGGATGGACCCAGATGGTGTTATGCCAAATGAGATAAGTAAGACAGAGACAAATACTGAGTGGAGCCTCTTTTATAAACTCCTTGACCTCATTCCAGAGGGCTCCCCACCCCTCACCCAATCACCTCCAGAAAGCCGCCCTCCTAACACCACCACACTGGGCTTTGGGGTTAAAGCACATGAATTTGGGGACACAAACATTCACAGCACAGCAGGATTAGAATTTGCAATCTCTGGCATAGTGTCTAATCTACAATGCAAATGCTCGATAAATTTATTATCAACAACTGGTTTTATGTTGATAGAATTTGTGCATAGATCATTCACTACCTGGAAACCTTCCTGGGCTTGACAAATGGTGTCTGCATCCCTGACCCGGCAGCAGTTGGACCTGTATCTTAGGTACAGTCGTTCTCTTATAAAGGCAGGAGTTCCACTCTGTGGACTTCTAATTTACAGAAAGAGCCCCGTAAGCTCGGGAGAGAGAAGTGAGAGAAACAGATAAACAGAGAAACTCAGGAAGAGAGACAGAGAGAAGTAACTCAATGTGAATAATCACGGCGTTCTCCCCCCACACCCGTTCTACCCACCGAACCCAACAGCACTGAGTGCAGTGAGGCTTGAAACAGTTAACATGTTTGCAAAATCCACGTGAGGTGAAGTGTGCCTGCTGTTGGTCCCTTCCACCAACGGTGGGTGCAAGGCACTGTTTAGACAGTCAGGCTAACTGGGCTTCACAGACATCCTTGAGGAAATACTAAAGAGTAATTGAAGAGCAAAGGGAATCAATGGCTGACAAAGAGTCGGAGGTAAAATGCACCTGCAGTGTGTGCTGTGCACACAGATTCCCGTGTCCTCCTGCAACTGACTGTGCTCCTTTATCTGTGTTTAACTTTGCCCCACACCCACTTCTTCTGTTTGAATTTGAATCATATCTCAACACTGAAATCCATCTGTACCCTAATTTAACCACTTGGAATTTAAAACAAACCTTCATTCTGAAGACGTGAACCAGATTATGTATTGTAGCATTTTCCAAGTAACTGCCACTGATGGCCTGGGGCCGGCTCTGACTCTTGCAGGAGCACCCCATCCTGGGGCAGCCCTTTTTCGTGCTTCATCCCTGCAGAACCAAGGAGTTCATGAGTCCCGTAGTGAGGAATCCTCGACAAATCAATAGGTGAGAAATACCATCAAGATACATGGGCTTTAACTCTTATTTTAAAATTGTAAATCTTTTTTGTGTGACTCTGAAGGCTAAGCTAAAAAAGAAATATTCTTTGTAATAATAATAATGGCTAACATTTATTGATTTTTTACTGTGTGCTAGGGGCTGTCCTATTTTAGATATATTAATGCATTGGATTTTTATAACGCCCCTATGAGCTGAATTCTATTATTTTACCCAGTTTACGAAGGAGGAAGCTAAAGCAAAGAAGGGTTAAATGATTCGGCCAAGGTCACAAAGCTAGTTAAGTGGCGGAACTGGGATTTGAAAATTGGAAAGCCAGGCGTTTTGCCTTGGAGCCGGGCTCTTCATCACTGCATTCTAGTACCTTAGCAAGAGCTATCAATTTTAAGTGTACAGTCAGAATCATGAAGGGGAGTCTGGAGCCCCAGTGCCTCCAACCACCTTAGTGAGGGGTGCTCACAGTTCCTTTGGAGCCTGAGTCCTTCTCAGTCCACAGGGCTGGCATTTGGAAAGGCCAGGATTTCCATTGGTGGGCACACATCTTTGAAGAAAACCTTATTTCTTTTATTGTCAATAACCGATTTTTTATCATTCGCTCAAACTACACTGGAAACATCAGCACTACTTGTATTTTCACTTGTTTCCCAGGAACGTCAACTACATCACGTCTTGGCTGAGCGTTGTCGGGCCAGTCGTTGGGCTGACTCTACCTCTGAGCTATGCCAGAGCATCCTCTCAGGATGAGTGAGATGTCGGTCTTCGAGGTAAAGAGGAAAGGCTGGACTGAATGTGTCGTCATTACAGAGACCCTGGGGCCTCTGCTGCACTTGGATACGTAGCCCTTGCCAGCCCCCCCCCCAAGATATTCAGTTTGCTTTTATGTTTAATAGGCTGACTGCTGGCTTGTTAAAATTTTCCAGCCAACCAGCACCCAATCATTTAGGAAGCAAGTTACTTTGCTATAAGTGACACTCTTACAACAAAGAACTGGGTGTTTTTATTTTAGAATTGATATTCTTGAAATAAGTCTTTACTGCTCAGTAAATCTTCTTTTATTCTCCTGGCTTTTGTTTTGTTCTTGTTTTTCAGAGTCTTCTGTTGAGCCAGAGAGCTTAGAAATGGCAGCACGAAGAACACTGAGAGTTTATGTGCCTGACCCTTGTTTCAGCAAGGCTGGTGCCAGGAGTTTCCAGCTCACCAAGATTCTGAGTGGATTTTTTCCCCTTGGAAGCAAATGTCTGTGGCACTGATAAACCGTATATTTAGAAGGAGTAACTCAAAGACACAAATCAATATAAATAGCAAAAAAAA